>SJXQ01005280.1:417226-431135 GCA_006408695.1 Aepyceros melampus
AAAAGTTCTGTCAGATGAAGTCCTTATCACATTATCCAAGTTTTCTTATCAGGGTTATACTGGCCTCATAAAATTCAGTTAAGGATATTTCTTCCTTTTTTATTTTCTGAAACCATTTGTGTAAATTTGGTGTTTCTCTCTTAAATGGTTGAAAGAATTCCTCAGTGAAGCCATTTGGATCTCAGATGGGACTTGGAGAAGTTTTTAAATGTTAATTCAATTACTTTGATAGGTGAAATTTCGATTTTCCATTTCTTTCCAGTTTGACTCACTTTAGTTCATAGCCAGTTACATAAGGCAAAGATAAATAATAAAGATAACAAAGCCAGTCCAGGTTCGATACATGATACTGGACGCTTGGGCTGGTGCACTGGGACGACCCAGAGTGATGGTACGGGGAGGGAAGAGGGAGGGGGGTTCAGCATGGGGAACACGTGTATACCTGTGGCAGATTCATGTTGATGTATGGCAAAACCAATACAATATTGTAAAGTAATTAACTGCCAATTAAAATAAATAAATTTATATTAAAGAAAGAACTTAATAAAAAAATAAATAAATAAAATGACTACAGATTTCTTATCAGAAGACACGGAGACCAGAAGACAGTGGAACCTCATCTCTAAAGTGCTGAAACAAAAGAACTGTCAATCCAGAATTCTATATTCAATGAGAATGTTTTTAATGGCAAAATAAAGACATTTTTAGTTGAAGGAAAACCAAGAAGATTAATTGCCAGCATGCCAGCTCTAAATGAAAAGTAAGAGGAAGTTCTTTAAGAGAAAGAGAAATGAAAGAATTCCCTGGCATTCCAGTGGTTAGAACTCAGCACTTCCACTGCAGCAACCCAGGTTCAGTCCCTGGTGGAGGAACACAAGCCAGGTGGTAAGGCACTCTCCAAGAAACGATACCAGAAGAAAACTTGGAACTTAAGGAATAAAAGAAAATAAACAAAAATGAGGAAAAAAAAAAACAAACAAAACTTTTTAACTTGACGATAACAACTGTCTATGTGGAAACAAAAACATACTAAAAAAAAAAAAAAAGCCTACTAACAGAAATAAGTAAATTTAGCAAGGTATACCTGTATGTGTCTTCATATTTAAAATGTATCTCTTTTATTTGCTGAAGAATTGATACTTTTGAACTTTGTGTTGGAGAAGACTCTTGAGAGTCCCTTGGACTGCAAGGATATCCATCCAGTTCATCCTAAACGAAATCAGTCCTGAATATTCATTGGAAGCACTGATATTGAAGCTGAAGCTCTGATACTTTGGCCACATGATATAAAGAACTAACTCATTGAAAAATACGCTGATGCTGGGAAAGATTGAAGGTGGGAGGAGAAGGGGACGACAGAGGATGAGATGGTTGGATGGCATCACTGACTCAATGGACATGAGTTTGAGTAAACTCGGGGAGTTGATGATGGACACGGAGGCCTGGCGTGCTGCAGTCCATGGGGTCACAAAGAGTCAGACACGACTGAGTGACTAAACTGAACTGAACTGAGTCTTGCTTCTTTATCCAACTATAAAAAGTGTTGTCTTCTAACTAGGGTGGAGAAGGCAATGGCACCCCACTTCAGCACTCTTGCTTGGAAAATCCCATGGACGGAGGAGCCTGGTGGGCCAAAGTTCATGGGGTCGCTTAGAGTTGGACACAACTGAGCGACTTCATGTTCACATTTCACTTTCATGCATTGGAGAAGGAAATGGCAACCCACTCCAGTGTTCTTGCCTGAAGAATCCCAGGGACGGGGGAACCTGGTGGGCTGCAACCCTACGGGGTCGCACAGAGTCGGACATGACTGAAGCGACTTAGAAGCAGCAGCAGCAGCGAACCAGAGTATTTGGTCCAATTACATTTCATGCAATTATTAATATTATGGATTTAAGTCTGACATCTTTTTCTTTGCTTTCTGTTTGATTTTTGTTCCTCTGTTATTTCTTGTCTCCTCTTCTCTCTTCGACCCCATGGACTGTAGCCCTCCAGGCTCCTCTGTCCATGAGATTTTCCAGGCAAGAATACTGGAATGGGTTGCATTTCCTTCAGGTATCTTCCCACCCCAGGGATTGAACCTGGGTCTCCTACACTGCCAGCAGGCTCTTTACTGTCTGAGCCACCAAGGAAGCTCTGCTCTTCTGTCTACCAAATATTATTAGCATTACATTTCAATTCCTTTATTTTTTTAACCATCAGTTCAGTTCAGTTGCTCAGTCGTGTCCGACTCTTTGCAACCCCATGAATTGTAGCACACCAGGCCTCCCTGTCCATCACCAACTCCTGGAGTTCACTCAGACTCACGTCCATTGAGTCCATGATGCCATCCAGCCATCTCATCCTTGGTCGTCCCCTTCTCCTCCTGCCCCCAATCCCTCCCAGCATCAGGGTCTTTTCCAATGAGTCAACTCTTTGCATGAGGTGGCCAAAGTACTGGAGCTTCAGCTTTACCATAATTCCTTCCAAAGAAATCTCAGGGTTGATCTCCTTCAAAATGGACTGCTTGGATCTCCTTGCAGTCCAAGGGACTCTCAAGAGTCTTCTCCAACACCACAGTTCAAAAGCATCAATTCTTCAGCATTCAGCCTTCTTCACAGTCCAACTCTCACATCCATACATGACCACAGGAAAAACCATAGCCTTGACTAGACGGATGCATCTTTTAAAATTTAGTTGATCTAGGTTGATCTAGGAATTACAGCATGCTTTCTTAGCTCATGACTAACCCTAAATGTAATAATACACCACTTCAGACTTCAGAAATGTAAAAAACTTAAAATAGTACAGTTTCATTCACCAAGTCTTTTCTTTTTGCTCTTTTTTCATATATGCTATTTCTACATATAGTCCAATGAGTCAACTCTTTGCATGAGGTGGCCAAAGTACTGGAGCTTCAGCTTTACCATCATTCCTTCCAAAGAAATCTCAGGGTTGATCTCCTTCAAAATGGACTGCTTGGATCTCCTTGCAGTCCAAGGGACTCTCAAGAGTCTTCTCCAACACCACAGTTCAAAAGCATCAATTCTTCAGCATTCAGCCTTCTTCACAGTCCAACTCTCACATCCATACATGACCACAGGAAAAACCATAGCCTTGACTAGACGGATGCATCTTTTAAAATTTAGTTGATCTAGGTTGATCTAGGAATTACAGCATGCTTTCTTAGCTCATGACTAACCCTAAATGTAATAATACACCACTTCAGACTTCAGAAATGTAAAAAACTTAAAATAGTACAGTTTCATTCACCAAGTCTTTTCTTTTTGCTCTTTTTTCATATATGCTATTTCTACATATAGTATTGACATAACCTTAAATTTAAATTATTTTTCTTTCCAAGCTTCATTTATACCTTCTAAGAAATTAGGATAAAACAAAAAGTAGTCTTTCATATTTAGTTAAATATTTACCATTTTATATGCTCCTCTTTCCTTTTACATATCTGAATTTCCTCCTGGTATCACCTCCATCAACCTCTAAAGACATTCTTTTAATGAAAATCTATCAGAAATAAATTATTCCAGCTTTTAGTTTACCTGAAAAGCATCTTAATTTTACCCTTATTTTTGAAGGATCTGTTCACTGAATATAAAATTATGGGTTGACAGGTGTGTTTTGTTTATATTTATTCTCTTAAAAAAAAAGTTTCATTGTCTTGTTTTCTGTGAATCTCTGTGAAAGTTCTTGGATATTTCTATATCTATCCTCTCTATGATATGTGTCATTTTTCTCTAGCTATCTTTTAGATTTTTTATTTGTATTGTTCGTAAGTACTTTGAGTATACTATTCTACATTTTATTTTCTTTCTTTGGGTTTATTCTACTAAAGATTTCTTGAGCTTCATAGACCTATAATACTTTTCACCAAATTTGAGAAGTTTTTACCATTATTTCTTCAAATTTTTACCTGTACCATTATTTATCTGCTTCTTCTGAGACTCCGATTACATTTGTGTTAACTTAGTGTCAGTGTTAGTTGCTCAGTGATGTCTGACTCTTTGCGACCCTGTGGACTCTAGCTCACCAGGCTCCTCTGTCCATGGAGTTCTCCAGGCAAGAATATTGGAATGGGTAGCCATTCACTTCTCCAGGGGATCTTCCTGACTCAGGGATCGAACCAGGGTCTCCCACACTGCAAGCAGCTTCTTTACTGCCTGAGCCACCAGAGATTTAGTGTTTTACATTGTCCCACAAGTCACTGAAACCCTAGTTTTGATTTTTTTTCTTTTTGTTCTTCTGATTAATTTGTGTAAATATCTCCAAGGTCATGATTCCTTTCTTCTGCCATCTCCACTTATCTGTTAAACTTGTCCAGTTTATTTTTCATTGGGACCACATTTGCCTTTAAGCCCTCAAACCTCTGAATACCATTTGCTATCAGTTCCTTATCTGATTTCTTACCCAACATTAGGTGGTCCGTAGAGTCTTTTTTTCATTGACTACTTTTTTAAGTGATTAATATAGTAATTTCCTATTTCTTAGCTTATCTATTTTTTTTTGTAATTTTATGCAGAGCAGTGTAAATGATACATTGCAAAGAATGTGGAATATATTGTTTCTTTTAAAGAGTGTTCAGTTTGGGGCTGGCATACTATTAATTTATTGTCTGTTCTTGATCCTGCTGTAGTTCAGTTTTAGGTTTTATTATGGTGCATCTTTAAAGGCATGGTTGTTCTTTTGTTTCAACTGAATCCTCAAGATGTAAATGATGTGTTGATGTAGTCTCTTCCTTCTGACTGGGCCAGATTCTAACTTCTAGGACTATATAATTTCTAGTATCTTTGTTCTATTCTTGTCCCCATAGCTACCACTTCTGCTAGGCATTATGGAGTCTCATCTGTGGATGTGCAACCTAGTCCTCAGTCAGGTTCCTGGCAGGTATGTTCATAAATAGTTCTTGATCTTCTCTTCTACATGGTTCCCTCTTCTCTTATACCCTTCCCAGGAAGTCTCAGATGCTTTGGCAGCCCTGAACTCTGATTCTGCCTCTTAGTTCAGCAAGAGAGTCAATCCCTTTTTAGGCTCCACTTCCCTATGTCAGAGTCAAGAAACTATCTACAGAAAGAAAGGAGTATGGTATATAAAGGCTTTATCTCATGTGTTTCCCTTAACTTAAAAAGCAAAATTATACACCAACTATTGCCAAATGCCTGAAAAAAATTGTCTCATATATTCTGTCCAATTTTATCATTGTTTTTGTAAGGATGGCATGTCTGATGGTAAGAACTCTGCCATAGCTGAAAAGAAAAAAGTTGAATTTAAAATAATTTATTTCATCATTTTGATTAAATGTGAATGCTATATATTGACTGAAGTTCATTGGTCATTACTTCTATTGATGCCATTTCTTTCTCCAGGGAATCTTCCCAACCCAGGGATTGAACCTGGGTCTTCTGCATAGCTGGCAGATTCTTTAACATCTGAGCCACCAATTCAGTTCAGTTCAGTTCAGTTGCTCAGTTGTGTCCAACTCTTCATGACCCCAAGGATTGCAGCATGCCAGGCCTCCCTGTCCATCATCAACTCCCGGAGTTTACTCAAACTCACGTCCGTTGAGTCAGTGATGCCACCCAACCATCTCATCCTCTGTCGTCTCCTTCTCCTCCCCCCTTCAACCTTTCCCAGCATCAGGCTCTTTTCAAATGAGTCAGTTCTTTGCATTGGGTAGCCAAAATATTGGAGTTTCAGCTTCATCATCAGTCTTTCCAATGAATATTCAGAACTGATTTCATTTAGGATGGACTGGTTGGACTTCCCTTCAGTCCAAGGGACTCTCAAGAGTCCTCTCCAACACCGCAATTCAAAAGCATCAATTCTTTGATGCTCAGCTTTCTTATGTTGCAACTCTCACATCCATATATGACTACAGGAAAAACCATAGCTTTCACTAGATGGACCTTTGTTGGCAAAGTAATGTCTCTGCTTTTTAATATACTGTCTATGTTTGTCATAGCTTTTCTTCCAAGGAGCAAGCATCCTTTAATTTCATGGCTGCAGTCACCATCTGCAGTGATTTCTGCAAAGATGGGTACAATAAAGGACAGAAATGGTATGGGCCTAACAGAAGCCAAATATATTAAGAAGAGGTGGCAAGAATACACAGAACTATACAAAAAAGATCTTCATGATCTAGATAATCATGATGGTGTGATCACTCATCTGGAGCCAGACATCCTGAATGTGAAGTCAAGTGGGCCTTAGGAAGCACCACTATGAACAAAGCTAGTGGAGGTGATGGAATTCCAGTTCAGCTATTTCAAATCCTAAAAGATGATGCTGTGAACGTCTTACACTCAATATGCCAGCAAATTTGGAAAACTCAGCAGTGGCCATGGGACTAGAAAAAGTCAGTTTTTCATTCCAATTCCAAAGAAAAGCAATGCCAAAGAAAGCTCAAACTACCACACAACTGCACTCATCTCACACGCTATTAAAGTAAATCTCAATATTCTCAGGCTTCAATAATATGTGGACTGTGAACTTCCAGATGTTCAAGCTGGTTTTAGAAAAGGCAGAGGAACCAGAGATCAAATTGCCAACTTCCATAGTATCATCAAAAAAGCAAGAGATTTCCAGAAAAACATCTACTTCTGCTTTATTGACTATGTCAAAGCCTTTGACTGTGTAGATCACAACCAACTGTGGAAAATTCTGAAAGAGATGGGAATACCAGACCACCTGACCTACCTCCTGAGAAATCTGTATGCAAGTCAGGAAGCAACAGTTAGAAATGAACATGGAACAACAGACTGTTTCCAGATAAGGAAAGGAGTAGGTCAAGGCTGTATATTGTCACCCTGCTTATTTAACTTATGTTCAGAGTGCATCATGAGAAACTTTGGGCTGGAAAAAGCACAGCTGGAATCAAGATTGCCAGGAGAAATATCAGTAACCTCAGATATGCAGATGACACCACTCTTATGGCAGAAAGTGAATAACTAAAGAGCCTCTTGATGAAAGTGAAAGAGGAGAGTGAAAAAGTTGGCTTAAAACTCAGCATTCAGAAAACTAAGATCATTGCATCTGGTCCCATCACTTCATGGCAAATAGGTGAGCCACAAGGGAAGCCCTCTATTGATGCCATACAATGATTTTTTTCTTTTAATAATGAATATTTTCAGTTTTATAGAATTTCCTCTTTTCTTTAGTTTCCACATCTATCCTGAAATTCCCACATCTATAATCATGTGTTTATTTTTAGTAGATTATTTAATATTATTTATTTATCATTGTTAAAGACAATTTCAATATCTTGGTCATGTGTGGATCTATTAACTTATTTTATTCTTGACTGTGGGTCACATTTGTCTGTATATTTAGTAATTTTATAAACATATTCTTATGGAGGCTTCATTTTTTGCTTTTTTATGGTGGGTTCCAGGTTTGCTTTTATTCCTAAAGTAAATCCTTCAATATTAAGAATTTGGCTTTTTTCCTAAGGCATGCTCCATCTGAGTATAGATGAAAACTATAAGTTGGTCTGATGCAAACTCCCAACTCTATTTTTTCTCCAGTAGAAAGCTATTGAGATCTCTGTTAAATATTTTCAACCTTTCAAATGTTGCTTACTCCATGAGTTCCTTGGAGAGTCACCAATAAAAGACTCAGGTGCCAAAAAAGAATGCGAAGGAACAGAAATTTTAAGACCCCTCCTCCCTGTAGCTTGTCCTTTTTCTGATTGCACAGTGCCCCGTAGTTTCTACCTGCTTTTTAGTCACTATCAATTATTTTCAAATGTTGGTTTTTTTTTAATTTTGTTCAGATTTATGACTGTGGTCAGCAGGAGAGCTAGTCTTCTGTAGCTTGGTCTTCTATAGCTATTATTAGACTTACAACTGAAGTTTGTAACTTTTGAGATTTCCTTAATTCAATTCCCCCTCTTCCAACTCCCACATTTGGTAACCGCAAATCTGATCTCTTTTTCTATGAGTTTGTTTTTGAAATGTAATTGACCTACAACACTATGTTAGTTCCTGTTACACAACATACTGTCTCAATATTTCTATACATTTCAAATTCATCACCGTGAGAAGTCTAGTTACAGTATGTCACCATACAAAGACATTACCTAATTATTGACTATATACACTGTACTCTACATTTTTATACCCATAACTCATTTATTTTAAACTAGAACTCTGTACCTAATCTCCCTCACCAATACTCCGCTTCCCTACACCCCTCCTCTCTGGAAAAAACCTGTTTGGTCTCATGTCTGTGACTCTGTTTCAGTTTTGTTACATTTATTCATTTTGTTTTTTACCCACATATAAGTGAAATCATATGGTGTTTGACTTTGTATGACTTTTTTCACTTAATATAATACCCCATAGGTCCATCCATGTTGTTGCAAATGGCAATATTTCATTTTTTTAATTTATGGCTCAGGAATGGCTCATTCTCTGTGTATATACATATACCACATCTTCTTTATCCATTCATATATTGATGAGCACCTGGGTTGCTTCCATTATTTTGGCTCTTATATACAATACTGTCATGAACATGAGATGCATAAATCTTTTCGAATTAGTGTTTTTTGCTTTCTTTAAATAAATACCAAGCAGTAAAATTGCTGAATTTTATAGTAGTTATATAGTTTTTTTTAAGGAATCGCCATACTGTTTTTCATAGTGCCTGCACCAATTTACATTCCCACCAAGAATGCACAATTGCTCCCTTTTCTCCACATTCTCACCAAAAGTGATTATTTGTTGTCATTTTGATAATAGCCATTCTGACAGGTGTGAAGTGATATCTCATGGTGGTTTTTATTTGTACTTCCCTGATGACTAGTGATGTTGAGGATCTTTTCATGTGCCACTTAGCCATCTGTATATCTTCTTTGGAAAAATATCTGCTTAGGTCCTCGCCAATTTTTTAAATTGGTTGTTTATTTTTATTTGTGTGAGTTCTTTGTGCATTTTGGAGATAACCCCTTATTAGTTGCATCATTTATCTTCTCCCATTAAGTAGGCAGCCTTTTCATTTTGTTGATAGTTTCTTTTGTTATGCAAAAGTTTTTAAATTGGATGTAGTTCCATTTGTTTTTCTTTGATGACCTTGCCTGAGGAGACTTATTCAAAAAATATTGCTAAGACCAATGATATTAAGCACACTGTCGACACTTTCTTCCTGGAGTTTTATGGTTTCAGATCTTACATTTAAGTTTTCAATCTATTTTGAGTTTATTTTTATACATGGTCTGTGACAGTAGTTCAGTTTTGGGGCGGTCCTAAGATGGCGGAGAAATAGGACAGGGAGACCACTTTCTCCCCCACAAGTTCATCAAAAGAACATTTAAACGCTGAGTAAATACCATAAAACAACTTCTGAATGCCGGCAGAGGACATCAGGCACCCAGAAAAGCAGCTCATTGTCTTCAAAAGGAGGTAGGAAAAAATATAAAAGATAAAAAAAGAGACAAAAGAGGTAAGGACAGAGCTTGGTCCTGGAAAGGGAATCTTAAAAAGAGAGAAGTTTCCAAACACCAGGAAACATTCTCACTGTCAAGTCTGTGGTAAGCCTTGGAAGCACAGAGGACAAAATAACAGCGAGGAAAAATAAATAAATAATTAAACCCCACAGATTACAAGCTCAGTGGTAACTCCCTCAGCAGAGAAGCAGCGCAGATGCCTGCATCCACCACTAGCAAGTGGGGGCTGGACAGGGAGAAACGGACTGCATAGCTTAGAGTAAGGACCAGGCCTAAATGCCCCGAGGGCAATCAGAGCGAACTAACTTGGGATAGCAAACGAGACTGTGGGATAGCTACCAAGTGAAAAGCCCTAACCTAAGACATTGCCAGGAGCCCACACAGAACAAAGGACTGAACAGAACTAGCCGGCTGCAGACCATCCCCCTCCTGTGGCAGGCAGCCAGAGCCAGAAGGGGATAATTGCAGCACAAGAGAGACATTATCTCCAAACTGCAAGCAGGCTTCTTTCCTAACTAAGACTTCTTGGGGTTCTGGACAGTCAACATCTGCCTGAAAAGGTGCACTGGTTGTACACCCAGAAAACCAAGCAGCAGGGATGGGGGAGGTGATAAGTCGGAGCGACTGCGCTGGCCAAACACCTCATCACCTGAGCTGCTCGGAGCTGGGAAGGGCACAAAACGCAGGCCCAACGGAGTCTGTGCCTCTGAGGACTACCTGAGTGCCTGAACCTGAGCCGCTTAGACCTGGGAGGTGCATGCAGCCCAGGGCCGGCCTTGGACGTTTCCTGGCGGAGCAACCTAGAGCCTGAGCTGTGTGGGCAGGGAGGGCACATGCGCTGTGAGCGGGGGCAGGCCCAGTGTGGCTGAGACACTGTGATCACACACCAGTGTTATTTGTTTGCAGCATCCCTCCCTCCTCACAGCGCGACTGAACAAGTGAGCCTAAAGAAAATGTCCACCACCCCCCTTTTGTGAGGGCAGAAATCAGACACTGAAAAGACCAGCAAACAGAAGAAGCTAAAACAGAGGTAACTGCCAGGGAAGTGACAGGTGCAATAGATTAAAACCATGTAGTTAGTACTGACTACATAGGGAGGGGGACTTCCCTGGTGGCTCAGAGGTTAAAGTGTCTGCCTCCAATGCGGGAGACCTGGGTTTGATCCATGGGTCGGGAAGATCCCCTGGAGAATGAAATGGCAACCCACTCCAGTATTCTTGCTTGGAGAATCTCATGGACTGAGGAGCCTGGTGGGCTGCAGTCCATGGGGTCACAAAGAGTCGGACACGACTGAGTGACTTTACTTACTTACTTACATAGGAAGGGGCCTATAGATCTTGAGAATTATAAGCTGGACCAAGGAACTATCTGAAAATGAACTGACCCCACACTGCCCACAACACCACCAGAGAAAGTCCTAGATACATTTTTATGATCATTCTTTTTTTTTAACTTTTTAAAACTTTTAAGTCCTCTATTACTCCTTTAATTTTCATTTTTATAACCTACATTACTTTTCAAAAATAAAAAAGACTCTATTTTTTAAAGCAAACTTCATATACACATTTTTAAAATAATTTTTGTGACTTTTTTTTCTTTTCTTTAATATTGTATTTTGGAAAATCCAACCTCTACTCTAGATTTTTAATCTTTACTTTTTGGTATTTGTTATCAATTTTGTACCTTTAAGAACCCAATCTTCAGTACCCATTTTTACTTGGGAGCGAGATTACTGGCTTGACTGCTCTCTTCCCCTTTGGATTCTCCTTTTTCTCCACCAGGTCGCCTCTGTCTCATCGCTCCCCTTTCTCTTCTCTACCCAATCTCTGTGTGTTCCAGATGGTGGAGAACACTTAGGGAACTGATTACTGGCTGGATCTGTCTCTTTCTTTTTCATTCCCCCCTTTTATATTCCTGGCCACCTCTGTCTCCTTCCTCCCTCTTCTCTTCTCTGTATAACTCCATGAACAACTCAGCAGTCCAGACTGTGGAGCGCACATAAGGAAGTGATTACTGGCTAGCTTGCTCTCCCCTCTTTTGATTCCACCTCATCTCATTCAGAATCTCACCTCTAACTCCCTCCTCCCTCTTCTCTTCTCCATGTAACTCTGTGAACCTCTCTGGGTGTCCCTCCCTGTGGAGAAACTTTTTGTCTTTAACCTAGATGTTTTATCACTGGTGATGTATAGAAGGAGAAGTCTTGAGACTACTATAAAAATAAGACTGAAAACCAAAAGCAGGAGGCTTAAGTCCAAATCCTGAGAACACCAGAGAACTCCTGACTCCAGGGAACATTAATTGATAGGAGCTCATCAAATGCCTCCATACCTACCTTGAAACCAAGCACCACTCAAGGGCCAACAAGTTCCATAGCAAGACAGTTCAGTTCAGTTCAGTCGCTCAGTTGTGTCCGACTCTTTGTGACCCCATGAATCGCAGCACGCCAGGCCTCCCTGTCCATCACCAACTCCCGGAGTTCACTCAGACTCACGTCCATTGAGTCCGTGATGCCATCCAGCCATCTCATCCTCGGTCGTCCCCTTCTCCTCCTGCCCCCAATCCCTCCCAGCATCAGGGTCTTTTCCAATGAGCCAACTCTTCGCATGAGGTGGCCAAAGTACTGGAGTTTCAGCTTTACCATCATTCCTTCCAAAGAAATCCCAGGGTTGATCTCCTTCAGAATGGACTGGTTGGATCTCCTTGCAGTCCAAGGGACTCTCAAGAGTCTTCTCCAACACCACAGTTCAAAAGCATCAATTCTTCTGCGCTCAGCCTTCTTCACAGTCCAACTCTCACATCCATACATGACCACAGGAAAAACCTTGGCCTTGACTAGACGGACCTTAGTCGGCAAAGTAATGTCTCTGCTTTTGAATATGCTATCTAGGTTGGTCATAACTTTTCTTCCAAGGAGTAAGCGTCTTTTAATTTCATGGCTGCAGTCACCAGTTGAGAAAGTTTCCCTATATTTCCGGAAGTTCTTATGATGAGTAAGTGTTGAATTTTCTCAAAGGCTTTTTTGAAAGAAAAACAAACAAACACCTTTGTTACAACCATGTGACTTTTCTTTTCATCATATTGATGCAATGAATTACAGAAATCAATTACAGAAATTGATTTTTAAATGTTTAGCCTTGCATACTCATAATAAATGTCAAATGCTTGAGGTTTATAATTCTTTTTATACACTGTTGGATTCAATACACTAACATTTTGTTGAGAATGCTTGTCTTTATGTTTCTGAGAGATTGGTCCATAGTTTGTTTTTGTTTAGTTTTGATATTAAGGTGATGCTGGCCTCCTAGAATGACTTAGAACATATTCTCTGTGCCTCTATCCTCTGAAAGATATTCAAAAAATAATATAATTTTGTTTTTAAATGTTTGGTAGAATGCATTGGTGAATTCCTGTAGGTTTGCTTGGAAGATTACCAATTACTGATTCAGTGTCTTCAATGGATCTATTCATATTGTCCATTGAAAATGCATCTGTGAATCTACCACTCATTCATTCACTTAAGAATTCCAAATGACCCTAAAGTGAAGGTCCACAGTGGTACTGAATTATAAATAAGGAAATGATCTGTATACTTACACCACATAGAAATTTACAGGAAGAAAGTGAAGGGGAAAAAGGAGAGAGACTGGTTCCCTTGAGAGGGTCAGGAAGATGTGATGGTGACAGAGTCAATTCCTGGCCAGACTGATAAGAATTCCAGGATCCCCAAGACATACCACGCAAATTCTCCAGCAACACAGGAACACAGCCCTGAGCTTCAATATACAGGCAGCCCAAAGTTACTCCCAAACCACTGACATCTCATAACTCATTACTGGACACTTCCTTGCACTTCAGAGAGAAGAAATCCAACTCCACCCACCAGAACACCGGCACAAGCTTCCCTAACCAAGAAACCTTGACAAGCCACCTGTACAACCCCACCCACAGTGAGGAATCTCCAAAAAGAGAACTCCACAAACTGTCAGAATACAGAAAGGCCACCCCAAACTCAGCAATATAAACAAGATAAAGAGACAGACGAATACCCGGCAAGTAAAGGAACAGGATAAATGCCCACCAAACCAAACAAAAGAGGAAGAGATAGGGAATCTACCTGATAAAGAATTCTGAATACTGATAGTGAAAATGATCCAAAATATTGAAATCAAAATGGAATCACAGATAAATAGCCTGGAGACAAGGATTGAGAAGATGCAAGAAAGGTTTAACAAGGACCTATAAGAAATAAAAAGGAGTCAATATATAATGAATAATGCAATAAATGAGATCAAAAACACTCTACAGGCAACAAATAGTAGAATAACGGAGGCAGAAGATAGGATTGGTGAAGTAGAAGATAGAATGGTAGAGATAACTGAATCAGAGAGGAAAAAAAAGAAAAATGAATTAAAAGAAATGAGGACAATCTCAGAGACCTCCAGGACAATATTAAATGCTCCAACATTCGAA
>SJXQ01005281.1:0-206959 GCA_006408695.1 Aepyceros melampus
TCTAAATAAATCTCAGTCACCAACACTGTCACGCTTCAGATACCCTGGACCCAACCGAGGCTGGACCCTGGTAGGCTGCAATGAGTCTTAGTTGTGGCATGTGGGGTCTTTTGTTGTGGTGCACAGGCTTCATTTCCAGTGGCATGTGGGATCTTAGTTCCTGGACCAGGGATTGAATTCAGGTATTCTGCATTGCAAGATGGATTTTAACCACTGGGCAGTCAGGGAAGTCCTGAATTCCAGTATTTTAAATGGAAATTTTGACTATACTTCACTTTTGCTTTCTGCATGCATTTTGCAACTGCATTCCCTGACTATGAGTTGACTCCACTATAGAAGACCATGGCCATGCGGCCCCTTTCATAAAATAAAGAACAAAAACCTGGCAACTCAAAGGTCTGTAAAGCCTCTGATGACCATTGGAAAGTAAATGCTGGTGTCAAGTGCCTCAGACATCAAACATACTGAAAAGTGTCCTGGGTTCATTCTCAATTTGAATAATTCAGTAAGTTTTCATTTGTTTCAATAAGTTGAAATAAGTTTCCATTTAAATAGTTCAGCCTCCTCAAAAATGAAGCTTTCTTGCTTCCAACTCAAAACCCGTGTCAGCCCAGCATCATACACAGAAAAGGACATAAATCCAATTCCATAAAGCACTGAGGAGTAATAACTGATGTTTTCATTCTGTTTTTGTTTTTGTTTTTTTAATGAGGCTACAGAAGAGGTGGAGGGTGCACAGTCACAAATACACTCAGATTCCCTACCACTCTCTGTAGCTATCGTTCATCTTTAAGGTTCTGTAGTCACTCCAAACTCCTTCCCTTTCTGCTCAGACTTTTCCCCCTTCCTCCTCAGTCACCCATCTGCCCCCAGTCTTCTTTCTTCCATGCATCTCACGACATTTGTAGATCAGTGATAACTAATGTTGATCAATGAAGCTTTTCTTGTTTGTTTGTTTGTTTTGACAACAACCCTGCTTCCACACTGGGCACAATAAAGGGGAAGAAGAGGGAAGGAGGATTTTCCTCTCCCTCAGGCACAGGTTGGGCTCCTCCATTGCTGGTTGTTGTTTAGTTGCTCAGTCGTGTCTTTTTGCAACCCCATGGACCATAGCCCACCAGGCTCCTCTGTCCCTGGGTTTCCCAGGCAAGAATATTGGAGTGCATTGCCATTTCCTTCTCCAATAATTATCTTTTTAAGACATTATCACAGAGTTCAACAAAGATATCAAGATGACAATGATAATCATTATTACACTCCAGAATAGAGCATCCCAGAAGTCCCTGAACCCATAGGATCTCTTCTGCTCAACAAATCCACCCAATTCAAGATCTATGCAACTCAGGACATGTAAAAGGACAGCAGTAGGCAATGGGTTCTGTTCATCTGTTTCTGCTGTTCATCTGAATTGCTGTGACCCCTATGATTTGCTACTCCTCCTTCTCACGACACTCCTGACTCAGTTGCTCAGCTGCTCACAATTGCCTTGGATCCTCTCCCCTTCCTTTTGCATATATCCTCCGATTTATACCCCAATACTTTCTCCCAGATGTGGTCTATGGACTAGTCTCCAGGAAGAAGCTAGCTTGACCAATCACACACCCACAGGGGAGAAGGATCTGAGGGGCATGAGCAAGTGGCTATCCCCCAAGACTAAGTGTCCCCTGGGATCTGGGGACCCTAGAATCTGCTGTTCCAGTGTGAACAGGGCTAGGAGACAACTGACAGCTCACCATGAGTCCAGACTCCTCTCCAGCAGGAGTTAAACAGTGTGTGTTTATTGATGGCCACAAGTGCCCTTTGGCTGGGAGAGGGAAAGTACAGAGTAGGGAAGAGATCCTTTTACATTTTCTTTCCTAAATTTCAGAAAAGAAATTTAGATTACCTTTAAGTAATAACACAGTAATAGTTCTATATTAAATTCATACCTTGAGCACAGAGTGGGGCAACTGAAGAATCAGGTTCCATGCAATGTTACATTTTAGGGTCTCTGACCAAGCCCTCTTCCAGTTCCCCCTTTCCTGGGCTCAGCCAGACTTTCAGCCAGCTCCCCACAGTCTTGTGGAAGGGTCTGGCTTGAAGACTCAGGGGAGCCCAGCAAGGTGCCTGGTTCCTAAGTGCTCAGCTGCCTGAGCCCTCCTCCAATGTTTGCCATGGGGAGCATCAGGACTCAGAACTTAAATGATACTGTTTCTAATAGTGAGGAATGTGTAAAGAAGCCAAAATAGATGTCTAATAATGTGTTTTTGTAATCAAACATCATTCTGCAGGCAAAGCTGCTTCCACTGCCTGATTGTTAGGATGGCATGGACTCTGGGTGGTTTTCCCACTCAGCGATGGGCTTGATTTGCATAGTCTACTCTCGCTCCTGCCCACACCCCTTTGTGACCAGATGGCTAAAGGTAAAGTTTAATATGTAGTGGGGAAGTTTTTCCTCTGTATTTGAGTATAGCCCAGGCCTGGCCTCCTTGGAGAACTTGCCAGTGGCTTAGGGCTGTTCAGTATACCTTCACAGAGAGACCTCTTTCTTCTCCTCTGAGCTCCCACTATCTTTCCTTCCTCTTTGGAAGATGAGTCTGGGCCAAGGAAGGGTCTAGAAATGTGGTCATCATTGATGAGTGAGGAATGAAGATGAGTCACCGGGGAAAATCAGGGAAACAGAATCTTAATGTGATAGTAACACCACCACACATTTACATAGCACTTGAAGATGACCAGTACTGGGACACGCTGTGTCGTCTTTTGGAAACTACCCAACATCTCTGTCTGTTCTTGTCTGGTCTGTGAGTTGAGATATTATTTAACAGCCTTGCTCTTAAAGCAGCTGTTAGAAATAATTTTCAAATAAATAAAGTTATATTTTAAAAAACTACAAGTAATGTTTAAAAAAATCATTTTCAAAACATAGACCATGCACAAACTCTTATATCATCTCCAGACTAGGAACCACTCTGCAGAGAATCATGTGGCATCATCCATCATGCTAATTCCCAAAGCAGAAGTTGGGCTGTAAGAAGGGTGAGAACAGCTGTGGCAACTAGGAATATATCCAGAAGTTCTCCAGCTCCCTACGACTCAGTCGAGCAGGGTTCTCAGCTTTGGAAGTTCTTTTTCCAACCTGCAGAAGAAAAGAACTTCAGACTCTCCCACTAAGAGATCCTTGTAACAGCCCTGTAGGATATGGATTATTATCCCCATTCATCATTCATAACAAAAGGAAGCTCAGCCAAGTAAGGGAAATAACTCAAGTTCAACAACCAGTAAGAAGTAAGGGCTTGAATCCAGTTCTTCTGGCTCCATTCCTAGTGCTTTTTAACAACACCATACTTCTTCATGACCCACTTTGCCTTGGCCCACACAGTGTCCTCTACAAACCTTGACTGTCCAGCTGGCTTTAATGTGGGGCTGCAGCTCAAATGCCAGAAATTTCAGCAGGCACCCATCCACACTCTCCCTTGTGACCCCTGGCAACATCTTTATCAGGCCACAGGTGGAAGCTCAGGTGTTACATGAGGCTGATGAGCGGGGTGCTCCATGCCTTAAATTCTCTGGGTATAAATAGGAAGTGTAGTTATACTACCTCATAGCATTCTGTGACGATTAGATGAGATAGTGTACATGAAGCCACTGGCAGGCTACCACTGATATACATACACAATAAACCTCCAATAAACATTGAGTGCCTACTTTCCATTCCCTAAAAGGCTTGATGAGAATCAATCCAGCCACCAGGCTCAGTGGTCACCACTGTGCAGTGTCCATCCCAGCAGCAGCTGAAGATTATATGTGTCCTGGAGTGATGCTTGATTACTTGCTAACTTGGGGAAATCATTAAGATTCATTTATCCTCCCTTCTCTGCTCCCCACTTCCCAACACACACATATCCATGGAAGAGAGAGAGGTCCAATGTGTGGCCCACAGCCGGGAAACCAGTCTGGGAACATCTCTAGTTTAAAACTCAGTCTTGGGGACTTCCCCGGTGGTCCAGTGGCTAAGACTCCATTCTCCCAATGCAGCAGACTGGAGTTTGAATCTTGGTCAGGGAGCTAGATTCCACATGCCACAACTAAGAGTTCATTTGATGCAGCTAAAGATATCACATGCAGCAGCGAAGATGGAAGATCCCACATGCCATAAATAAGATCTGGAGCAGCCTAATAAATAAATAGTGGGGAAAGATCTCCCCAAAAGGAGTCAAATCTCCAAAATATGATAAGATCTTGGGTTAGACCATAGCTCTTCTGGAACCTCCGTTTCCTCATTTCTAACATGAAGATTCACATTATAAGATCCCTGCTGCTGCTNCATGCCATAAATAAGATCTGGAGCAGCCTAATAAATAAATAGTGGGGAAAGATCTCCCCAAAAGGAGTCAAATCTCCAAAATATGATAAGATCTTGGGTTAGACCATAGCTCTTCTGGAACCTCCGTTTCCTCATTTCTAACATGAAGATTCACATTATAAGATCCCTGCTGCTGCTGCTGCTGCTGCTGCTGCTAAGTTGCTTCAGTCGTGTCCGACTCTGTGTGACCCCATAGACGGCAGCCCACCAGGCTCCTCCATCCCTGGGATTCTCCAGGCAAGAACACTGTAATGGGTTGCCATTTCCTTCTCCAATGCGTGAAAGTGAAAAGTGAAAGTGAAGTCTCTTAGTCGTGTCCGATTCTTAGTGACCCCATGGACTGCAGCCTTCCAGGCTCCTCCGTCCATGGGATTTTCCAGGCAAGAGTACTGGAGTGGGGTGCCATTGCCTTCTCCAAGAAGATCCCTGAAATCTCTCCAACTCTGAGATGCTATGGATGACTTTTCTCATGTGTGATTTCAGGGCTATGCTGTGAGCACTAAACCCATTCAGAAAGAATTCCAGAATCTTACCTCTTCATAGATAGTTTTACTGAAGGACGGGCTTTGTTTCGTCTTCTTGGATCCAGTCTGAAATTTCAGAGGGGAAAGAATGCTTAACTTCAAGTTAAGAAATGTCTTACTTTAACTGATGTGAGAGGTCCCAAAGGAGACTCAGAACACAGAAAGTCCCTGAAGTTTCCTCACCCAGAATTGTCTAGAATTTTCTACCCCAGGAGTAAACAATGGTGTTCATGGTTTCCAAAGAAGGCACAATACACACTTTCCTATGATATGATATTTCTGAACCAAAGTCAACCACACTCAAATACCCCTGAAATCCACACATACACATATTCCCAGCACCCACACAGACACACACCCTTCAGACAAATCTAATTCAAATACTGCCTCAAACTGTGTATCTTTTCAACACATAACATACATACACACAGTTCGTGTAAAAAATTCTGCCGCACACTTAAGTACCAGTCCTAGCACATACTCTGAACACGGAGAAACACTGGAGACATGGGAACTCAGAAGCTTTCTCAGTCATATACAGAGCTTTCAAAACCTAACACCAAAGCATATGACCGTGGTGTCTGTGACTGCATGTTCATAAACTACAGTATATAATTTAAATATGGGCTCCCTTCATGGCTCAGCAGTGAAGAACCCGCTTGCCAATGCAGGAGATGAGGATTTTATCCCTGGATTGGGAAGATCCCCTGGAGAAGGAAATGGCAACCCACTCCAGTATTCTTGCCTGATAAATCCCATGGACAGATGAGCCTGGTGGGCTACAGTTCTTGAGGTCACAAAAGAGTCAGACATGATTTAACAACAAAACAACAACAACATAATTTAAATATAAATATCTCTCATGAAATCTGGGCTTCCCAGGTGCCACTAGTGGTAGACAACCTGCCAATACAGGAGACATTAGAGATGCAGGTTCAATCCCTGGGTCGAGAAGATCTCTTGAAGGAGGGCATGGCAACCCACTCCAGTATTCTTGCCTGGAGAACCCCATGGCCACAGGACCCTGTAGTCCATAGGGTTGCAGAGTCAGACAGGCCTGAAACAACTTAGTACACATGCATGGTAGAATCCAAGTTGACTTAAAGACTTATTAGAATGGGAGTGGATGAAAAATCTAAAGATCTCCCAAACCCTCTCCTCCATTTGACACAAACACAGGAGCCTTGGCCCATATGAGTGCAGCACTCCCACAGTTTGGCAGATTCCCAACTTCCACACTACAGGGGCAAGGTTCTGGCTTCATACTGTGATGCCAGCCTTGGACTTAACATTCTTCCCACCCCCTTTCTTCCAAGGTAAAAATATGACCAGGGCCATTAAGATGCCCTAATTTATGGTCCCAGGCACAGGTAACAGCCATGAGCTCAGCTTGGAGCAGGTTTCAAGGGGACTGTGATGGGTTACCTCAGTCTAGACACCGCCAGCAGCAGGTGATTGGCCAGAACCTTCGTCTGAAAGTCCACACTGTGTCTCTCCTGGCCCAGTCTACTCCTCCAGCGGTAGATTACATGCCCCTGCCTTGAAAACCTCCCCAGGATCTCTCAGCATCGCCTCAGCTGGCCTAATGAGGACTCCTTGGTCCTTCTGCACAAAGCACCTCCTCTCTGTCTTTTATGATCTACTGCCTGTCACAGAAACTCACAGAGAATCCAACTCTCCTCCTAATCTCAGAGCTGTTTTCTCCAAACAGAACCAGAAAGGCATTTCTAGTTGATCCATGAACATTTAAACAGTCATTTCACACAAGCTACTCAGATACACACAGTGGAAGACAACTCACTTAGAAGTACACCCACGCAGACACACAACACACCCTCTGCAGACACACACCTGCGTATGCCTGCAGCCCATAGAGAAGACTTACCTTCCGGGGAGTCTGTACCAATGAATACAGTGTATTTGCGTTATCTTGTGATGTGGAAGCAGAAGCCTAAAGAGAACAGAAACAAAGCCATTTCAGAGGCAACAGCCAGCACAGTCCTGGGGAGGCAGGCATCTATCTCCTCCATTCCTCGCCCTCAGTCTTCCCCAGATGGAAGCTCGGGATGTTAGTGAAAAGAACCCTAGACTAGTTAGGAGGTCAGACATCCTGAATGCTAGTCCTGCTTTGCCATTAAAGATAGCTGCTAGTTGCTGAGTGCTTATCTGTATATGCGTCCTCCCCTAACCCATATAACAAGCCTACGAAATAAGAATGAGCATAATTTGCCCCATTCTACAGATGATACTCCCAAAGGGTAAATAGCCCAAGTCAGACAGTGTGCTCACAGTAGCACAGACTCTCAGTAAACCTCAGACTCTCCAAGATTCCCTCTTCAACACCTCCGAAGCTCCCTTTGACATCACGCCTTCCCTCTCTGGACCTGAACCTGGTGTTCTCAAAGGCAGGTAACCATCCTCTTTTTGCTCAGAGGAGAAAGCTCATTCTCACCAGCATCTCAGTCTGAGAGGAGCTCTTCCCTTGCATTTATTTAAATTCCTCTTGTTATAATTCAGAGTGGCTGAAGCCAGAAATTGTCCTTACATCTCTCTTTGACACACTCTGACCCAGCAAATCACATCATCTTCAGAGGAACAAGAGAAAGCAACACCCAGCTTGGGAATTCCAGAATGGCTCTGAGTGGTTGGGTGCCTCCCTTCTTCCTTTCCTCTTTCTTTTCCATTTCTCTCCTCTCTTCCTCTCTTTGGATTGCCTCTCCTTGTCCTCTTCCCTTTCCCTTTCTTCTCTTCCTTCTTTTCTTGATCTTCCTCAGAAGCTTATCACCATTCCCTAAGAGTTTTCTTTGCCCTGCAGCCTAGCCACAAAGCTAAAGAGTTTGTTGCTTGAAGTCTTAGCTTAAAACACAACAAACAAACAAAAACATCATTTTTATCAGAAATTTTCATCACTGGCCACCAGGGGGCAGCATTTCTTTTGAAAAAGATGCCCCAATCTGGGTTATCAATGGTCTCTCTAGCAGTCAATATTAGAGGTTGCTTCTCTAGTCTATGAACGAAGTCCTACAATCCCAAAATGTTAAAGATGAAGTAGATAGAGGTAGAAAGAAGACTCGAAAATCGTTTGGCTCAGCTTTGTCACAGCAGAGCTATGTGGCCTTGAGCACATTTAGTTAGACTGAGTCTGTTTCCTCATCTACAAAATGAGGTTTCTATTAGACCTATTTCAGAGGTTGTTTTGTGAGATTCAGTAAGAAAATGGCATGTTACGTGCTTAGTAAATGTTATTATTAAGTCATAATTAGATAAAAGAACAACACAGATGCATTCTCTCCTGAAAACAGGTATAGTTAAGGGCAAGAATGAAAAGTACAAAGTCCCCAAGTGCGGGGAGCATCAGGAAGAGAAAACAGAAGTTGAGTCCCCTGAGAAGTTTCTTCCTCCCACTGGACCAGCCTTGCTACCAAGCATGGAAGAGAAAAGAATGTCTGTGTCTGACTTTCCAGCCCTGTTCAGCTGTCAAGACATTCCAGAACCGCACTCATCTATACACACAATGTAATGCAACTGAGGCCAAGCTGTCTTCCAGACTCCAGGAGCACCAAGGTCTTACTCTACCATTCAAGGGTGTGAGTTTCTAGGGTGGCATTAGGAAACTCCCATGGACAGGTATGGAATGGATTCTAAAAACCAGAGTGGTACCTGGGACTGGATCGTGGAGTAGATGGTATTCCCTTCTCCAGGGGGTTTCTGCTCCTGCACAAAAGATAGTAAAGGGATATGGTGACATGACCAGACAGCTTTGTCTGTCTGGACTTGAATTGACTGGGGAGAAACAGGATAAGAAAAGGGGCTCCGGGGAGCATGGGAAGGAGGTGGTGCTTGCACATCTCAGGATGGAGACAGATACTCACCATGCAGCAGTTAGTGTCAGGAGGGAGAAACCACCCAGATGTGAAAGAATCGCACCAAATGACCCTGCCCAAGGGGGTCTCCTGTAACTTGCTTCACTTTGGTAACTTAGAAACTTGCCTTTGCTGATGCTCTGATTAAATTTGCAGTGTATTTATTGACAACGGGCTGAGCTTTGGGTGGGGCTCTAATCTGAGCCTTACCTATTAAGAAGGGGCTTCCCTGGTGGCTCAGATGATAAAGAAAGTGAAAGTGAAGTCACTCAGTCGTGTCCGACTCTTTGCAACCCCGTGAACTATAGCTCACCAGGCTCCTCAGTCCTTGGGATTCTCCAGGCAAAATACTGGAGTGGGTTGCCATTTCCTTCTCCAGGGGAACTTCCTGACCTAGGGATCGAACCCAGGTCTCCCACATTGCAGGCAGACGCTTTAACCTCTGAGCCATGAGGGAAGCTCCAGACGATAAAGAATCTGCCTACAATGCAGGAGACCCGGGTTCGATCCCTGGATCAGGAAGATCCCCTAGAGAAGAAAATGGCAACCCACTCCAAAGGACACAAATTTAGGGACCCTAATTGTTCCAAATCCTCCTCTCTAGACCCAGCTTTGGTGGCCGGCTTGCTCTTGGCCTCAATCCAGCCCCATGCAGCTGTGGTGCTGAATGGAGCCTCAGCCAAGGCCCGGGGCAGGGAGCACACTCCCTCCCTGCTCCCCTTTTCAGCCCTGCCCCACAGGAGACTGGGGCTTGTGGCATTTCATGATGCCTTGAGTACACACTGCCAGGTCTGGCTCAGGGAGAGCCCATGGAGCCTATTACAGTCCACTAGACAAGGAACAAGCTGAGCTCCCCGGAAGCAGGACGGCACTGAGAGAAGCAGGAAACAGCCGTCCTCAGAGGCTAGACTCAAGGCATCTGGCAAGAAACAGAAGTTTATGCTTTTCTCTTCTGCCCAGACCTGACTGAAGTATCTCCAGAAAGGTCAAAGCCAGGACCACATGAAGCTTGAGATATAAGCCTTCAAGCAGAACCCTGGGGACACTAGGGACAGGCCGTGGAGAGATGGGGCTACAGAAGGAGGAAGACCTGAGTCAGAAGCAGAGTAACAGACTTCAACCCGCAACAGGTCTCTTTCATTCTAAATAGTTACTTTCCCCTGTGTTCTCCTTTTACCTAAAGTCATCTTTATTCTGCTGGGGAGGAAAGGCTATTTTTACTGAGTATTTGGGCATCAGTGACTGTTGGAAGATGCACTTGCTCCCAGGAACTGTACCAGCATCCAGTAGTGATGGGAGAGACAAAGTCTCCTGCAGTTTTTCATGCCCCATTATTCCAAGGAAAGAGGCCAGGGGAGTTGCTCTAATCCAAAGCCTAGACCTTTAGGAAGCTGCTTCTCTGTTCTGTGAGGCCTCACAGGGCCCCACACTGGTCACCAAGAGGAGCCCCACTGCTGTGACTTCCTCCTGAAGTGAAGCACCAGGAATGGGAGTTGAAGCCCCTTCCTCCCTACACCCATCACCCTTCCCTCCTGGCATTTCAGCTGGGCACTGCCTTTCCCCAGTGCCTGTCCCCACATCCTGCCCTGCTCAGGGGCAGCGCAGCCCCCTGCGGTTTCCTCCTCTCTGACACCCCTGGACGACAGGCGGAGTTGCCCACAGCCTGCAGATACTGACTGGCCAGAGAGAGGAACTAACCTTTGCCCCAACCTGGTTACTCTTTAGCACCTCAGCCAGACTCAGGCGTCTTCTTCCGAAAATACCGTGAGCATAGGTCACGGAGCCAGCTATGAAACTGCTGTGCTTTGTCTAGTCAGGCTGGCATCCTTCCCAGCCTGGGCAATGATTAAGGGACCCACAAAAATAAACTCGGATTTGCAAGGACCTATCGTGAGTTTGAGTGAACTCTGGAAGTTGGTGATGGACAGGGAGGCCTGGTGTGCTGCGATTCATGGGGTCTCAAAGAGTCAGACACAACTGAGCGACTGAACTGAACTGAAGAATTTCTGGTCAGACACAAAATGCAAGCAGGTTGGACTCTTCCTGGAGCTTATCTTGGCTGGTGAGACCAGGCAGAAATGAGCATACCAGGGCACCATCCCTTCCCAACAGGTAAAATTCTGCACCAAGATCCCCTTCTGCTTCCTTTGTCTTCTCTGCCCCCTGATTTTCCTCTTCTCCTCCATGGCCAGAGCTAAGAGGCTAACAGAGGGAAGATACATGGAGAGAACTGAGGACAATTGTCTGGTCCTCACTCTGCCCATGCCCAGAATGGCCGTCCTCCAAAAAATATCTCTCAGATTAGCTGAGAGAAATCCCAGCCCCTAGCATGTCATACTTGATTCCTCCTGGTTCGCAGGGTGTTGACATCTTCATAGATTGTCAGAACTCTGGGATTGTCCCTGCTAGAGGAGAGAAGCAAAGAAAAGAGCTGCAGAGATCTCCAGAAGATGTTCCATCCAGGCTTCCACTTCTGGCAGCCCCATCTCCATCCCATATGACTTAGACCCTGAGGAAAGTTCTAGAAAGGAGGCAGGTTACTGTTTTTCCCAGGATACCTGAAAAGCACAGTGACAGCAACCTTGCCTGACATACCTATTTTATCAGGCCAGGCAGACTGCAGGCACATTTGCACATTGGGGAACAGACTGTAGGCATCCATCAGCTACCCCAAAGGGCAAGAACAGAAAGAGGGCCCAGTGGTCACTGCCACCCCTCCAACCAACCACACACACACACACACACACACACACACACACTGCTCAATTTACTGGGGGCCCAGCCACATGCCGCTGGGGATGTCAAATCAGGCAACACATCTAGGGATTCTGTACTTACGTGACTGCTTCCTCTTCCTCCTCCACACACAGAAGCAGGTGAGCGTGCCCAGGAACAGTGCCACAAGGAGAATCATGATGCTCACCAAAATGAACAGAAAGGTGAAATCTGAGGGATATGGAAGACATGAGCCTTGAGTGCTAAGCCCTCTCTCTTCTCTCTTCCCATCCATCTACTGCAGAATCTGTTTCAGAACCACACTCCCCTTTCAGGAGGCTGGTCTCCTCCCACCCTGTGAATTCGCCATCAAAGTCACCTACCTGTTCATTTGGGCGACCTCCCTTGAGTGATGCTAAGATCATGGGTATTAGTATCTCACAGACCTGGCTTGATTCTAATTCTATAGACTCTGTGCTCTTGGATAACGTCCTTAACCTCTCTGAGCCTGTTTTCTCACTTAGAGAAAGGAGATAGTGTTATCTACACATGGGGGTTAATTATGACTTTAATATATGTAAAACACCCGGCACAGCAAATGTTACATCCATTCATTCTTTTGTTTTTAACTCAACAAACATTTGTTGGACACCTACTATGTGCCAGGCAAGTCTTCCACTTCACCTTCTGTTATTCCGCCTTCACCGCTCTTCTTCAATCAAATGTCAACATTTGTGTCACAAATGAAGCCTGATACATAACCCAACCAACATGGGGAGAAGGGAAATGAATTAATGTTCCAGGTGCCAGCTGACTAGGCTCTTTACAAACATAATCTTAATCTTAGCAGCACTCCTGTGAGATACTTATTACTACCATCCCTAGTTTACTCAAAAGAAAAACTGAGGTTCAGAGAGGTAATGAATCAGCTTGAGATCAGAGAGCCAGTGAATGTTGAAGCCATGGCTGGCATGAACAAAACTCCGCTGTCCTTGTCACTCCATATTCCTTCAGCTTGTTTCTTTTTTGCTCATGAGTGTTTAGTTTGTTGCTGTATTTGGTTAGAAGTTCCTTGAGGATGGGGACAGCAGGTTTTCTCCTGTGTACCCTATGTTGATACTTATGCTGATGGCATATTACGTCTTTGTTTATATAATGAAAAGTGGTATAAACTTAACTCAGAAAAAAAAAAAGGAAACTTAACTCAGGATAACTCTTAGAATGAGCATAAGCAAAAAGAGAAATAAAACAAGAACTCTTCTAAGTACCGCCAAGATGATCCTGATGACCACGTGATGCAGAGTACAGTGTACAGCATAGTTGCCTCTTGGGAAACTATATGGCTTGGGGGAGTTATCATCCAGGAGGAGAAAGGAGGTCTCCATCAGTCTCTCAGAAAAAGAAGGTAATGATCAGCACCCACGTCAGGGCAGTGACTCATCAAACAACTAAGCATTCCCTATATGAAGGAGAAACTCACATCTCCTGGAAGGAAGTTTTCTATGGGGATAAAATTCTTCTCCGACCAAGACAGCCCTGGTTTTACAGGGACTGTATGCCTAGAGGCCTAGGCTTACCCGGGGAAGGGCTGCAAAGCTCTGTGGGAGTCAGTCAGGGGACCTCATATCAAGTCTCCTTTGCATGAGCCTGGCTGTGGGGCTCCACACCTTCAGCCCCTCTTATAGCCCAAAGTGCTCCACTTACCTTGGTGGTCACCCTACAGCCCTGCGTTAGTTGGAGGCTGTCGATTGCCCAACTGACTGGATTGCTGACATTGCAGGTATATAAGTGCGAACCATTGACATCAGTGTTCTCCACCAGTTGTGTGATGTTCCCAGGTATCTGGATCAGAGTACCCTCTTTATACCAAGCATAGCTCACATTATCACCTCTGTCAACTGAGCAGGACAGAGCCACTTGACAAACGGCCCCATCCAGGACCGCCCACTGCTTCTTCAGCCGGGTGTTCTGAACAGGATCTAGAAGCAGAGATTCTGATCAGAAGATGCTGGAAATACAAGCCCTGCAAAAGTTACAGGGGCAAGAGGAGCTGTCCTGAGGACTCACCAAATATAGAAACCCGGAACTCGTGTTTCCAAACGTTCCCAGAATGACTAGTGACCTCCAGGACGTAGCAGCCACTGTCCTGTGGCTGAGCTGCCTTGATGAGAAGGGTGAAGTCTTTTCTTGAAACATTGAATCTTTGGTTGAAATGATTTAAAGTCTGATTCAAAGTTTCCCTTGCTTCTGTCCAGCCAGAATCATTCTTCCAAGACAACACAAAATTATTACTTGAATTTGAGTATGAGGGCATCTTCCATTTAACAGAGTATATATTTGTTTGTAAGTTGAGGGCACGTAACCAGACAGGCTTTCCTGAGATTCCAACCACACGAGCAGCAGAACCTAAGAATTACAGGAAAGAGAACCCATGTGGGAGCTGGAAGGAAGGGTATCAAGCCTGAGCAATGTGGGTTGTTGAATGTGACCTCCCTTAAACCAAGAGGATGGAAATGCATATGAGGAGCCCAGAGTCTAAGAAAACCTGAAAGTCTATCTCCCTCATGTGCCTCCCCTACCCCACGCTCTGTGCCCTTGTCTGAAGAGCCCACAAACCAGTAACAACAGTGAAAATCTCTTGAGTGCTTATTATGGGACAGGAACATTTTAAACACTTGACATATTTTTCACTTTTTCACTTTACAATGACTCAAAAAGGGTCTTAGCTCCATTTTAGAGATAGGAAACTGAGTTAGAAAGAACTTAAAAGTAATTGGACCAAGTTACACAGCGAAAGATGAATCTAAAATCCAGTCAATTTGGCTTTAGAGGACAAATCCTTAACCAGTATGTTTTAAATATCGTATATGAAGTCTCTCTTTCCCTGTAGTGCTGAGGTAAGCAATAGTGGCCAGCAGTGACTACTGGAAATTCTTTTTATTTTTTAATTTTTAGTTTTAATTGGAGGATAATTGCTTTACAATACTGCTTTGGTTTCTGCCATGTATCAACATGTATCAGTCACAGGTATGCATACATGTCACCTTCCTCTTGAACCTCTCTCCCATCTCCCACCCCATCTCACCTCTCTAAGTTGTTACAGAGCACTGGGGTTGAGCTCCTTGCCTCATACAGCAAGTTCCCATAATCTATTTTACATATGGTAACGTACATGTTTTAATGTTACTCTTTTTCAGTTCATCTCCTGCTCCATCCCCCACTGTGTCCATAAGTCTGTTCTCTATGTCTGCATCTCCATTAACACTCTGCAAATAGGTTCATCAGTTTCATGTTTCTAGATTTCATATACATGTGTAAATATGTGTTTTTCTCTTTCTGACCTACTTAACTCCATATAAATAGGCTCTAGGTTCATTAACATTGACTCAGATGTGTTCTGTTTTATGGGTGAGTACAAGCTGGAATCAAGATTGCTGGGAGAAATATCAATAACCTGAGATATGCAGATGACATCACCCTTATGGCAGAAAGTGAAGAGGAACTCAAAAGCCTCTTGATGAAAGTGAAAGAGGAGAGTGAAAAAGTTGGCTTAAAGCTCAACATTCAGAAAATGAAGATCATGGCATCTGGTTCCATCACTTCATGGGAAATAGATGGGGAAACAGTGGAAACAGTGTCAGACTTTATATTTTGGGGCTCCAAAATCACTGCAGATGGTGACTGCAGCCATGAAATTAAAAGACACTCCTTGGAAGAAAAGTTATGACCAACCTAGATAATATATTCAAAAGCAGAGACATTATTTGCCAACAAAGTTTCGTCTAGTCAAGGCTATGGTTTTTCCTGTGGTCATGTATGGATGTGAGAGTTGGACTGTGAAGAAAGCTGAGCACTGAAGAATTGGTGCGTTTGAACTGTGGTGTTGGAGAAGACTCTTGAGAGTCCCTTGGACTGCAAGGAGATCCAACCAGTCCATTCTGAAGGAGATCAGCCCTGGGATTTCTTTGGAGGGAATGATGCTAAAGCTGAAACTCCAGTACTTTGGCCACCTCATGGGAAGAGTTGACTCATTGGAAAAGATTCTGATGCTGGGAGGGATTGGGGGCAGGAGGAAAAGGGGATGACAGAGGATGAGATGGCTGGATGGCATCACTGACTCAATGGACGTGAGTCTGAGTGAACTCCAGGAGATGGTGATGGACAGGGAGTCCTGGCATGCTGCAATTCATGGGGTCGCAAAGAGTCAGACATGACTGAGCGAATGAACTGAACTGAACTGAATTTTCCATTGTATATATTCACCACAACTTCTTTACCAATTTATCTGCTGATGGACATCTAGGTTGCTCCCATGTCCTAGTTATTGCAAATAGGGCTGCAGTGAATATGTGTACATGTGTCTTTTTCAATTATGGTTTCATATGACCAGACCCAGTAAGGTTAACTCCTCAAGCTGAACTCATGGCTCCCTCATCTGTCCTCCCATAGAACTAGAACTAGATTCATAATCCTTTCTTTTAGCACTTAAAGTGTTCATTGTAGGACTGTGATCATTATTCATTAAGGTTTGCCAATTTTTTAGTTACCAGAAATTATCCACAGAATTGTTCCATAGAAAACAAATCAAGAGAGAAAAATAAAACTATCCTACCAAAGCATATCCCAGTACATCCCTCCCAAAGGACAAAGAAGGGGACTGATGACCATGGGAGTGTGACCTAGAGCTGCTTGTCATTGCCTATGCTAAAGCACCCCACTGCAATCAGTGTAAACAAGTGGAAATTCCTGTGGCCATTTTTGTCATGGAAGCTATGCAGCATGGCCGGTGGATGCCTGTCTAAGTGGGCTGAAAAGGGTCAGGGAGAATCTAGAGGAGAGAACAGAAGATAGAGATAGTTATACAGATATATTTTTTCAAATGGAGAACATTGAGAATAGAGCAATGGACAGAGATTTCTAGATGTCCACATGTATTATAAACATTCACTCCTAACCATACATTCACACTGGCATTTTCTCAAGAGACTAAGTAAATAATTAAAGGACTTGTAATTACTATTTGGTGAATATAATATGTTTCTCTGATTTGACACTCCTAAAAGTAAAACGCATGGAGTTCCTATTCATATTCTTATGACTTGAACTGGCTCTGCTCATTACCAGACCAAAAGCAAGGACTATGCTATACGCCTCTGTGACTTTGTCTCTTGAGATCCTGCCCCTTTCTAAAGATCTTGAGAACAAGGGTGAACAATAAAATAATTACTAAACCTACAAAAAGGATGTGCACTGTACTCACCAATTATGCAGCCTTTACTGAGTCCCTACTGTACCCAGGGCCCTAAAAAGGCAGAGCCTCTTCATGAATAAGATATGATTCTTGATGCCAGAGAATTTGTGATCTGGAAATAGAACATGTTTTCATTCTGCAGCACACACTTCAACATTGAGATAAATAATCATCTAAGCAATTCTAATTCCCATAATGGAAGACTAGACTAAGACATGCAGCCAATGCTTCCACTGAAAGTAACTAGAAAAATGGGGAAAATATAAAAATATGTTGTTAACAGCATCAGAAAGCTAATAAACTCATATAAAGTTATGTGTCCAAGATCTGTAAGAAGGAAATTCAGAGAAGTGAGACCAGCATTTTTGACTCCTGCTCCTTACAGGCATCTTCTGAGTCCATAAAAAGCAGCTGAAAAGTTGAGAAGTTGAGCAGACTTTACAGTAAACTCAAGGACCTAAAAGAACATGGAGTTCAGGAATATCTTGCTAAGAAATGGGTGCACCTAAAATTCATCATATTTGGGGTTGGTACCACAAAGAGGTACACAGTAAAATAAGGGTGAATAAGGAATAGGCCAATTCTTGTAGAGATTAAAGCTCAATTTTGAATAATCTCAACCCTGGATTGGATTAACATTGTAAAAAATCTCCAGTATTTCTAATCTAGCTATTAGAGACAAATATAAATTATTCCTGTAGGAAAATAACAAAAGCCAGCATGTTAAATATTTCTAAAATTTTTCATACAACAATGTCCAAAATGAAATAAAAAATAAACAGACGTAGGAAGAAGAAACATGTCTGTAAACCAAGAGAACTAGGCCCAAGGGACATTTAAATAATAATGCTATCAATCATAAGATTTAAGGTAATTTTGTTTAACATGTTTAAGGAAATAAAATGTGCTTGAGAATTATAGCAAAGAACAAGTGCGATAGAAAGCAAAAGCGGCCATGCTCTCTGCAGTGTGACTTTGTAGCTCCTTCCATCATTGAGAGATAGAGCTCCCTTTCCCATCTCTGTAACCAGGCTGGCATTCCGAAGAGAATGCAGCAAGATTAGGTTCTGTTAGTTCTAAGCCTAAATCTCCAGAGGCACTGCACATGCCTCTTGGAATGAGTCCTTTACATGTTCTCTTGAAGCTGTCTAGATGGCATATAAACAAGACTCAGATAGCCTTCTGGAGGATGAGAGCTCACAGGGGGCAAGCTAAGGCCATCTTAGATCTGCCATCCCCGGCCAATCTGGCAGCTGACCATATTTGCATAAATGGTGCAAGCTGAAATGAAAAGAATAGCTCAGTTGACCTCTGCCCAAATTGCCAACTAGTGGAATCATTGACTAAATAAGTGGTGGTAGTTTTAGACTACTAAGATTGGAGGTGCTTCATTGTACAGCAATAATTACCTGAAAAAATGAAATTTTTTAGGTTCTGTTAGTTCTAAGCCTAAGATCTGAGAGCCAAATGAAAATGAGCCAACTCATTAGAAAAGACCCTGATGCTGGGAAGTATTGAAGGCAGGAGGAGAAGGGGACAACAGAGGATGAGATGGTTGGATGGCATCACTGACTCAATGACAGGAGTCTGAGCAGCTCTGGGAGATGGTGAAGGACAGGGAAGCCTGGCATGCTGCAATCCATGGGGTTACAAAGAGTTGGACATGACTAAGTGATTGAACAACAGCAAAAATGAAAACTGTAGAAATAAAACATAAAATAATTGAAAAATTAACTCAGTTGAGAACTTTTCTGATCACAACAGTATGAAACTGTTTGAAACTGTAACAGTATAAAAACTGTTTCTTTTTTCCCAGAAAGAAAAATGAGAAAAGAGCAAACAATGTGCTCCTAAAAAGCCAATGGGTCAACAACGAAATCAAAAAAGAAATCAGAAAAAGCCTGTAGATAAATGAAAATGAAAACATAGTCTTAGACTACGTTTTATAATATAGATTATAACAAAGATTATAACTTCATGAGATAACCTTAAGAGTTATCAAAGATAATGATATCATAACCTGATGAGTTAACAAACTTATGAGATGCAGCAAAAGCAGTTCCAAGAGGGAAGTTCATAGCAATATAGGCCCACCTCAAAAAATAAGAAAAATCTCAAACAAGCTACCTGTAGCCTAAAAGAATTAGAAAAAGAACAAACAAAACCCAAAGTCAGCATAAGGAAGAAAGTAATGAAGATCAGAGAGAAAATAGAGATCAAAAAACAATAGAAAAGACCAATAAGTCCAAGAGTTAATTCTTTAAAAAGGTGAACAAAATCAACAAATCTCTAGCCAGGCTCACCAAGAAGAAAAGAGAGAGGACCCAAATAAACAAAATAAGAAATGTAAGAGAAGACATTTTAACCACTGAAACCACACACACACAAAAAAAAAACCCACACATTTTTAAAAAACTGAGAACACAGTAAATAGTTATATGCAAGCAAGTTGGACAACCTGGAAGAAATTAACAAGTTTCTAGAAACATATAGCCAGCTAAAACTGAGTCAAGAAGAAACAGACCATTCAGACTGAACACTACAAGTGAAATAAAATCTGTAATTCAACAAAACTCCCTGCAAACAAAAATCCAAGGCTGACAGCTTTACTAAGGAATTCTACCAAACATACCAAAAAGAACTTCTACCTATCCTTCTCTAACTATTCCAAAAAAGTTTAAGAGGAGGAAACACTCCCAAATTTATTCTACAAAGCCACCATAATCCTGATACCAAAACCAGATAACAACAAAACCAAGACACAAAGAAAATTACAAGCCAATATCTTTAATGAATGTAGATGCAAAAATCCTTAATAAAATATTAGCAAACTGAGTCCAACATTACATAAAAAGGGATCACACACTATGACCAGGTTGCTTTCATTCCAGGGTCGCGAGGATGGTTCAACATACAGAAATCAATCGGTGTGATACACCACATTCACACAAGGAAAGATAAAACGTGATCATCTCCATAGACACAGGAAATGAATTTGACAAAATTCAACATCCACTCAAGATATTAAAAAAAAAAAAAAAACCTTACCAAACTGGTTATAGAGGGAACATATCTCAACATAATAAAAGTCATTTTTGACAATGCCATAGTCAACATAATACTCAATGGTGAAAAGCTGAAAGTCTTCCCACTAAAAGTTGGGATAAGAAAGAATTCTGATTTTCCTCACTTCTATTCAATATAGTGTTGGAAGTCCTAGACACAGCAATCCAACAAGAAAAAGAAATAAAAGGTGTCCAAATTGGAAAGAAAGATGTAAAATTGTAAGCAGATGATAAATACAGAAATAGAGAAAACCCTAAAGACTCCACACAAAAACAATTAAAACTAACAGATGAATTCAGCAAGGTAACAGAATATAAGATTAATACACAGAAATCAGTTACATTTCTTTACACTAACAATGAAATACCAGAAAGGGAATGGAAAAAAGAAAAAAAATACCTTTTAAAATCACCCCCCCCCCAACACATACACACACAAAAAATTACTTAGGAATATACCTGACCAACGAGGTAAAAGACTTATATGCTGAGAACTATAAAACTTTAATAAAGGAAATTAAAGATAATTCAAAGAAATGGAAAGATGTCTCATACTCTGGATTAATTAATTAAAATATTAGTTATTGTTAAACTGGCCATATTAGCCAAAGCAATCTACAGATTTAATACAATCTCTACCAAATTACTCATGACACTTTTCACAAACTAGAACAAATAATCTTAAAATTTATATGGAATCATAAAAGATCCAGAATAGCCAAAACAATACTCAAGAAAAAGAATAAAGCAAGATGCATAACCCTCCCACACTTCAGATAAACACTACAAAGCTATCAGAACAGTGTGGTATTGGCACAAAAACAGACAAATGGATCAATGGAACAGACTAGAAAGCCCAGAAATAAACCTACATATCTTCAGTCAATTAATCTTCAACAAAGAAGGCAAGAATGTAAGAATGGGAAAAAGACAGCTTCTTCAGTAAGTGGCACTGGGAAATTTTGACAGTTGAATACAAATCAATGAAGTCAGAACACACCCTCACACTGCCATGCACACCAGAGTAGTCTCCACTCAGATGGGGGTTAGTGGGATAGAGAATGGGAGTCAGGCTCTGCCACACGGATTGACTCTTCCTTTAGCAAATGATTTCTCTGTAGCAGGCAAGGCTGTTTGATAGCATTTTAACCACAGTAGAACTTCTTCCAAAATTGAAGTCAATCCATTCAAACACTGCTGCTTCTTTATCAACTAAATTTATGTAATATTCTGAATCCTTTGCTGTGGTTTTAATAATTGAATGTGTTCACCATCTCTTATGAGTGCAGTTTGTGGCAATCCAAAACAAGTACAATAATGACATCAAAGATCACTGATCACAGATCATCATTACAAATATAATAATAATGAAAACATCTGAAATATTGAGGGAATTACCCAAATGTGACAAGGAGACACAAAGTGAGCAAATGCTGCTGCTGGGAAAATGGAGCCAATAGACTTCTGTGACACAAGGTTGATGTAAACCTTCAATTTATAAAAAAAACTCAATGACTGCAACGTGCAATAACATGAAGCTCAATAAAACAAGGTATGCCTGTTTATAACTGACAACCCATAAAAAATGGCAGAAGACTGGCAGGCAGGCACTTGACAAAAACCTGATACCCAATTGGCAAACAAGCAGCAAAAAGGTCCCCAACATTGTTGGGGATCAGAAAATGATGAGACTACTGTATCTGCACAAAAATGGTTAAAAGACTGAAAATTCCAAGTGTTGACAGGGATGAGATGCAATTGAGGCTCTCATTCATTGCTAGGAAGAGTCCAAATTGGCACAATCACTTTGGAAAACTAACAATATCTTTTAAAACTAAAGTTACATATGCCCTATGGCCCACAAGAGTATTTCTTGTGAATACTCAAGAAAATGTATACAAAAAAGCTCATAATGGCTTTATTCATAATAATTCAAGAAGGGGGGAATCCCAAATACCAGTCATCATTAGCTGAGTAAATAAATCATGTTATATTCATATAATGAAAAATTACACAGCAATGAAAAAGAATAAACTACTCTACAAGCAAAAATGTGGATGGATCTTAACAACATTGTTATTCATAAAGAAATGTTTTACTTCTTGAGATGGGTGGTGGTTACATGTACATATATATGTAAAAGTTCATCTACATGTAAAAGAATGAAATTAGAATACTCCCAAACACCATACATAAGAATAAACTCAAAATGGATTAAAGATCTAAATGTAAGGCTAGACACTATAGAACTCAGAGGATAACATAGGCAGAACACTCACTGACATAAATCACAGCAAGATCTTTTTTCACCCACCACCTAAAATAATGAATATATAAAATAAAAATAAACAAATGAGAGCCAATCAAACTTAAAAGTTTTTGCACAGCAAAGGAACTCATAAACAAGACAAATGAAAATCCTCAGGATGGGATAAAATATTTTCAAATGAAGCAACTGACAAGGGATTAATCTCCAAAACATAAAAACACCGCTTAATATAAAAAAAAATCCAATCAATAATCAATAATGGGTGGAAGACCTAAATAGACATTTCTCCAAAGAAAACATACAGATGGACAATAAACACATGAAAAGATGCTAACATTATTAATTATTCAGTTCAGTTCAGTTCAATTCAGTTGCTCAGCCATGTCCGACTCTTTGCGACTCCATGAATCGCAGCACGCCAGGCCTCCTTGTCCATCACCATCTCCCGGAGTTCACTCAGACTCAACGTCCATCAAGTCAGTGATGCCGTCCAGCCATCTCATCCTTTGTCGTCCCCTTGTTCTCCTGCCCCCAATCCCTCCCAGCATCAGAATCTTTTCCAATGAGTCAACTCTTCCCATGAGGTGGCCAAAGCACTGGAGTTTTAGCTTTAGCATCATTCCCTCCAAAGAAATCCCAGGGCTGATCTCCTTCAGAATGGACTGGTTGGATCTCCTTGCAGTCCAAGGAACTCTCAAGAGTCTTCTCCAACACTACAGCTCAAAAGCATCAATTCTTCGGCACTCGGCTCTGTCCAGGGGATTTTCCAGGCAAATCCCCTGAACAGAGGAGCCTGGTAAGCTGCAGTCCATGAGGTCGCTAAGAGTTGGACATGACTGAGCAAATTCACTTTCATGCATTGGAGAAGGAAACGGCAATCCACTCCAGTGTTCTTGCCTGGAGAATCCCAGGGATGGGGGAGCCTAGTGGGCTGCCGTCTATGGGGTCACACAGAGTCAGACACAACTGAAGCAACTCAGCAGCAGCTTTCTTTACAGTTCAACTCTCACATCCATACATGACCACAGGAAAAACCATAGCCTTGACTAGACGGACCTTCGTTGGCAAAGTAATGTCTCTGCTTTTCAATATGCTATCTAGGTTGGTCATAACTTTTCTTCCATTAATGATTAGAGAAACACAAATCAAAACTATAATGAGTTACCACCTCACACTGATCAGAATGGCCATCATCAAAATATCTACAAAAAATAAATGCTGGAGAGGATGTGGAGAAGAGGGAATCCTCTTACACTGTTGGTGAGAAGGTGGTTTAGGGTAGCCACTATGAAGAATGGTATGGAGCTTCTTAATAAAGCTGCCACATGACCCAGCAATCCCACTTCTGTGCATAACCTGAGTAAACCATAATTCCAAAAGATACATGCACCCAATGTTTATTGAAGCACTATTTACAATTGTGCTTCCATGTCAGGACATGGAAGCAAACTAAATGTCCATCAACAGAGGAATGGATAAAGAGGATGAGGCATGTATATACAACGCCGCATTACTCAGCCATAAAAAGGAATGAAACTCTGCCATTTGGACAGACGGCACAGATGTGGATGGACCTAGAGACTGTCATACAGAGTGAAGTGAGTCAGAAAGAAAAAAACAAATATCATATACTAACACATATATTAACATGTTTCACGTATATGTGAAATCTAGAAAAATTACACAGATGAACCTATGTTCAAAGCAGAAAGAGACACAGACGTAGAGAACAAATGTATGGACACTAAGCAGGGAAAGGGAGAGAGGAATGAATTGTGATTGACATATAGACACTACTGATGTCATGTATAAAACAGATCGCTAATGAGACCCTACTGTATAGCACAGGGAGCTCCTCTCAGTGTCTGTGGTGACCAAATGGGAAGGAAATTAAATAAAGGAGAGGGGGAAATATGTCCTTATGGCTGATTCACTTTGCTGCACAGCAGAAACTAATAACGTTGTAATAAAAATTTTTTAAAGTTCATCAAGCTGTTTGCTTAAACTTTTTGTATATTACTATATCTTATACATATAGTACATTTAATATGTACAAGTTATGTACAAGCTCTTATCAAAGTATATTTGCAATATGTACAAGCTCTTGTAATATGTACAAGCTCTTATCAAAGTACATTTAATATGTACTTTGATAAGAGCAAAGTGTGATACTGGCACTTGTGGAAACATTACCAGAGCAAGAGCGGAAAAATAGGAGATTTCTAAATCTCCTTTCAGCTAATTATTAGAAAAGTCTTCCTGATACTTAACTCAAGTGGCAACCAGAAATCAGTGGATCAGAAACTTTCACAGGTAAAACAGACTAGAAAGTAGGCTAGGTAAATTTATGGATTGATGAAGATTTCCTAAACCCAGGTACATCTATAAGAATCAGTGAGCTCCTTTGAGGCAATGAGAAGACTACTCACTCCTGTACTCAACAAGTATTTATTGAATATTCTCTATGAGTCAGACATTGTTCTAGGGAAGATATGTTAATCTCAACAGTTGATCTTTGAGGCCTGTTAATTCCCTGTTGCAGGGGACAGGGGAGATGGCCTGTGAATCATAAGGATACGTAATATCCTCCCTGGCGTCTGCCCACTAGATGCCAGCACCCTTACCCCAGTCATGACAACAACAACAAAAATATTTTCGACATTTCCAATTGTCCCTTGGGGGGCAAAATTGAGACCCACTGTATAGGGGCATTGAACTAGAAAAGTGACCAAGATCCCTGCACTCGTGAAGCTTACACTTCAGTTACACACCATAAAAAAAAAGAAAAATGAAACAAGGTCCTTTCAAAGAAGCATAAGTGCCATGAAAATATTTTAAAAGATAATGTAATGGAGTGATTGGTAGATTCATGGCCAGAGAAAGTGACATTTGAGCTAAGAAATGAAAGATGTGAAGAATTCAGTCAGGAGGAGAACTATAGAAAAAGCATTCCAAGTAGGGGGAACCACAGCTTCAACGGCCCTCTGGGGACAGAGAATCAAGCAGAAGGTGCAGCCCTTAGGCAGAATATTAGAGACAGAATTAAGAGAGATGGAAAAACATATATATCATAAGTCTTAATTTTCTAGAAACAGGACATCACCTTCACAGACTATGGAAACAAGAGACAATTTTTTTTTATAAAATTACATCCAAGAGATTAACCCAGGTAAGTAGAGTTGGGGAGAATCGTGAATAGAATGGTACAGGGAAAGATGGAAATGCCCTCAGTACATCACAAGCAAGTGCTAAAGGAAGGGCTTCCCGGGTGGCTCAGTGGTAAAGAATCCTCCTGCCAATGCAGGAGATGTGAGTTCAGTCCCTGGGTCAGGAAGATCTTCTGGAGGAGGAAATGACAACCCACTCCAGTATTCTTGCCTAAAAAAATCCCTTGGACAAGGAGCCTGGCAGGCCATACACAGTCCATGAGGTTGCAAAGAATCAGACATGACTGAGTACACACACACGTGCACAAAGGGAGATACGGACTCCCCAGACTGGTTAGCTGACAAAAGTAGCATCTGTCAAATGAAGGGGAGGGGAAGACCCAGTGGAGAGGGAGCCACATCAGTGGATACACATTTTAGCAGCCAGACACTGGGCTAAGTAACGGGTATCCGAATTTCCACCCCACCTAAGGCAGTGAAGGGCTTCCCAGCTGGCGCTAGCGGTAAAGACTCCATCTGCCAGTGCAGGAGACAGAAGAGCCCCAGGCTTGGTTCCTCGGTGGGGAAGATCCCCCGGAGGAGGGCATAGCAACCCACTCCAGGATTCTTGTCTGGAGAGTCCCATGGATAGAGGAAACTGGCAGGCTCCAGTCCAGACAGTCAGACGTGACTGAAGTGACTCAGCACACACGCAAGGCAGTAAAGAACTCAGACTGCAGACGGCTCCTGAGTAGTCCATGGGTGGTAACTCCAGGAGCAATAATAAAAGCCAAGTGTGGGACTTTTCCGGTGGTCCAGTGGTTAAGAGTTAGCCGTTCAGTGCAGGGAATGTGGGTTTGATCCCTGGAGGATCTAAGGGAGGGAACTAAGATCACCCACGCCATGGGGCAACTAAGCCCATGGGCCACAACTAGAGAAGCCCAGGAGCACAAGGAAGGGTCTCACATACCTCAACTGAGACTCAGTGCAGCCAAAAAAGAAAAAAAACAAGTGCAAGGGCTCTCAAGGAGGGGTGCCAGAAGTCCTTGATACAAAACCAAAATGTATAGGGCAGGGCATGATTTTAAATAAGGAATGAAAGCCAAATAGTAAGAAGAGAACAGGACTAAAACAGAAGCATGTACGGATAACACGGAAGTTACTAGTGCGTGCATGGAGACATCTTACTGGCCTAAAGTAAGGGCCATCTAAAGGCAGGGAAGAAGTTCAGCCAATACACCAAAGAAAGCTCTGTAGGTTGCTCGGATTGGCATTGTTATGATTAATGTTGCTCCTATCATATCTGCAAGTAGATATTTGCAATATCACTCCTATTTTAGAGAATAGGATTGTTAAGGGCACTGAGCAAAGACATAAAAGAAAAGTTACAGTCTCTGTTTTACTATGCATGCCGTCTAGAGGAATATAGACCTAAAGAGCCAAAGACTTGATGTGAGCTGTGCTATGGGGTATGCCCAAGACGTGGCACAAGCAGAAGGAAAGTGTGCTTTATTTTTCCCTGGGGCATTAAGAATGGCTTCCCAGAGGAGCTGACCTGGCTGTTGCCTAGGGCATCCACACCTGCCAGGGAGATGGCAAAAGGTGTATGGAATAGGGCATCAGAGACAGACCAGCCGCACATGTGTGGACACCCATGTCTTTGACTTACAGGTCTGCTAAGGATGGGCCAAAAGCTCTCTCCAAAAGGTTTGAAGAGTGGAGTGATAGAACAGGAGTTTAATTTTAGAGGGTTGTGATGGTTTTATTTTACTTTTACCTTTTTTAAAATTGAGAGGTAGCACAAACATCAGAATGTGCCTAAGATATAAACATAATATGATGAATAATTATAAATTCCTGTATAATCACCACCAGATCAAAACATAGAGTCTTCAGGACTTCCCTGGTTGCGCAGTGGGATAAGAGTTCACCTGCCAATGCAGGGGACACAGGTCTGATCCCAGATCCTGGAAGATCCCACATGATGAGGAGCAACCGAGCCAGTGCCCCACAGCTACTGAAGCTTGCAAGCTCTAAGGCCCGTGAGCCACAGCTGAGACCCTGTGCCACAATTCCTGAAGCCCACGTGCCCTAGAACCAGCAAGTCGCAGCTATTGAGCCGGCGTTCTGCAAGTACTGAAGCCTGTGCTCCTACAGCCCATGCTCTGCAACAAGAGAAGCCACCACAATGGGAAGCCTGCCTACCGAAACTAGAGAATAGCCCCCACCCTGCACAGTCAGAGAAAGCCCACAAGCAGCAAAGAAGACCCAGCGCAGCCAAAAACGAAAAAATAAAGAAATGTAAAATAAATAAATAAATGTTTTTGGCAGTGTGTGCAAGTCAAAAATAAAATAAATTAAGGAATAGAGCCTTCATTCTTGTTCTCCTTCATTGTCACAAAATTAAATAGAAAGTACACAAGGAGTGATTAAGCTATAGACTAGACTGTTAAATACTGAAGGAATCAAATGTGTGATCTACGCTTCTGATGCTATGCTGCCTTTGTGGTCATTTTTAAATTACACTATTCTATTTTCTTTTACTTTCATGTGAATTGTACAGTTTGTACAATTACAAAGAGTCTGTCTCCAAATAAAAAGGGGCTAGGAAAGAAACTACCAGAGGAAGAACATCAGGTGTTATTTTGCTTTGTTGGTTTGGTTTTTGTGAGGTAACAGAAATACACACATATGTACAGTATGTATATTTATATACACATATATGTGTCCTTTTCATACACATAAAAGTCTCCCTCCACCCCCCATTCCTGGCACAGTTTCTGATCCTTGTGATTTCCCAGTGATAAAGGCATCTTTTGCTTTAGCATTTAGTCTTTGACCCCATCCCTGACACAGGGCTCCTAAAACCTTTGTAAATTCCTTAGTAAGAAGAGCACCAGGAGCACCCTTTATTCTATTTAAATGACTCCGGGGGCTTCCCTGGTGGTCCAGTGGTTAAGAATCCACCTGCCAATGCAGTGGGCACAGATCAACCCCTACTCAGGTGAGATCTCACATGCTGCAGGACAACTCTGATCTACAACCTGGGCTTGAGACTGGTGTCTGAAATATCAGGGGGAGGCAATCTTGTGGGAACAGAGCCTTTAACCTGTGAGCTCTAACTCTGTTTCTGGGCAGATGGTGTCAGAACTGAGTCAAATTGTAGGACACCCAGCTGGTGTCACAGAAGATTCCTTGGTGTGGGGAAAAAAATCACAAACACATTCACTGACCAGAGGTACCAGAAGGAAAATGTTCTGTATGCATAGTAAAAGAGACACTTGGGAAAGAAAAACACAGGAGAGGAAAGCTGGGTGGATTCCAACACAGATTTTCAAATAGCAGGATAATGAACTAAGAGCGGAGAACCAACAGAAAAGGAGCAGTTGAAGAAAGATCAGAGACAGCATGGACTGGGCAGGTCCCGGATGGCCTCCCAGAAGCAGCCATGATGTCCAGAGCACAAGGACTGACCAAGGATGGGAGGAGAGCTCCCTAACACGGAGCAGAGGTGAGTGTGGTCGCTTAAAGGAGATACGGTGAGGCCAGCTAACATTAAGGCATTGTTGATGGGGTTAGCAGAATCCCTAACTGGGATCTCCATTTCCTTGAAGAAGGAGAGTGTAGGCCAATAGAGGCTGTGATGATGGAATAGGATCTTGAAGAGACAGTAAAGGTTCGGAATCACCCCTCTGGAGAATGGGGAAAGCTGTAGATCAGGAACAAGGATTCTCAGGACACCTGTGGACCCAGCTGAAATTGAAGACTCTCAGTCTGTAGTTGCTCTTTGTTGTTGAATATTCTTCTGCAGCCGTCAACAGCCCAGTGTGGGGGAAAGGAAGATATTTCAGGGTGAGGCAGGGCTGGACAGGCAGGCAGATAGGGTGAGGTTGCCATGGGAGGGATACAGCAATAAGGTGAGTGGGTGTGTAACTGATGCAGAAAGACCCGGTCCCTGTCCCTGAGGGCCGTACGTGCCAAAGAGAGAGACAATAAACACCAGTGTGAAAAGGTATCTCAACAGAAGTTCTCACATGCTTGGTGAGAAGTAGAGGTGGCCGCGACAAGTGGCAAGGTGTTTAGAGGGGAGAGGCCGCAGCAGGTTCCGGTGGCCAGAGGACGCCCTGGGGCTGCTGCCGCCCCCGCTGTTAGCACTCAGCAACTTTGAGGCCCCTTTTCCGGTGGTTAAGAAAGAATGAGGTGAAACAACTCTGCAAAGGGAGGGCAGAGCTGCTGCCTCCAGAAAAACGCAATGTCCACAGTCAGCCCAGCTTCCTCTGATGTGGACGTGCTGATCTGAGGAAGGGAAGGTGGGAGGAAGGGGAGGAGGGAGGAAGGGTTGGCCTGAGCCCCGGGAGATGGGGCAGGAGAGAGAAAATACAACTTTCAGAAAAGTATAACTTCCCCTAGCCAGCAAAGGATGTTGAGGTTTTCTCAGTTCTGAATTATGACACCAGCCTTGGGGTGAGGCAACAGAAGGGGTTCCTGATGTGGACTGAGTAGATAAAGTTCAGTGACTTCCCCAAAGTGCTGGAGCAGGTCTGGCTCTAGTCAAGGCAAAATTATAAAGTACATAAAATATCCTCCAGGTCCACAACCCACTTTATCACCTCTCTTCTTCTCAGCCTAGCCCCACTCTTGGGAGCTTCCTACTGACTGCTCCTCTCAGATAAAGCAACTTCTCCTCCCCCCCCCCACCCTCCCCAACATCAAATTCACCTAGCCTAGGTCCCACTCTTTGTATCAGTTAACTGAATCATCCCATTTGTAATGCTGTCTTTCTCCAAGATAAATGTGTGTTTGCCTCTCATGTTTCCTTGTTAAAATCTGTGTTTTCCCTACTTCTGTTTTGGCTCTTCCCTCTGCTTATCTCATCCTTCTACCTTACTCCTCTCTCTTGAACTCTTCTTCTTATTATTATTTTTATTTATTTATTTTTGGCTGTGCTGGGTCTTTGTTCCTATACTCAGGCTTTCTCTAGCTGTGTTGAGGGTGAGCTACTCTCTAGTTGTAGGATCCAAGCTTCTCATTGCAGCTGCTTCTCCTATTCCAGATCATGGGCTCTAGGTGCCTGGGCTTCAGTAGTTGTGGCACAGGACCTTGGTTGCTCTGTGTCATGTGGGATCTTCCCAGACCAGGAATCGAACTTGTGTCTCTTGCATTGCAAGGTAAACTCTTAACCACAGGACCACCAGAGAAGTCTCATCCTAAACTCTTGCTTATCCTTCAAGGCCGCTTCCCAGAGTCCCTACCTAGAAGGAATTTCCATCTTCTTTGCACCCTTTGTGCTTGAGATTAATCTGCCTGTCAGTGATACATAGTATTTTCTGTCTTCCCTTAGAGTTGATATTATACAGGCCTATATCCCATTTGTAATGCTGTCTTTCTCCAAGATAAATGTGTGTTTGCCTCTCATGTTTCCTTGTTAAAATCTGTGTTTTCCCTACTTCTGTTTTGGCTCTTCCCTCTGCTTATCTCATCCTTCTACCTTACTCCTCTCTCTTGAACTCTTCTTCTTATTATTATTTTTATTTATTTATTTTTGGCTGTGCTGGGTCTTTGTTCCTATACTCAGGCTTTCTCTAGCTGTGTTGAGGGTGAGCTACTCTCTAGTTGTAGGATCCAAGCTTCTCATTGCAGCTGCTTCTCCTATTCCAGATCATGGGCTCTAGGTGCCTGGGCTTCAGTAGTTGTGGCACAGGACCTTGGTTGCTCTGTGTCATGTGGGATCTTCCCAGACCAGGAATCGAACTTGTGTCTCTTGCATTGCAAGGTAAACTCTTAACCACAGGACCACCAGAGAAGTCTCATCCTAAACTCTTGCTTATCCTTCAAGGCCGCTTCCCAGAGTCCCTACCTAGAAGGAATTTCCATCTTCTTTGCACCCTTTGTGCTTGAGATTAATCTGCCTGTCAGTGATACATAGTATTTTCTGTCTTCCCTTAGAGTTGATATTATACAGGCCTATTTTCCTCTGTCTGAAAGATTCTTAAGGATGGAACCAAATTGTGTTTCATCTTCATTTTCTTTACAAAATCTTACATAGTTCTTGGAACATAGGAAGGGTTTAATGAAATGTTCAGTTGATTAAATAATTAATTAAATTCAGTTCCCAGAAATGACTGTGTAGGAATTTCGTGCAGAATACCAAGGAAGCCACAGATATGTGGTTCCCCTGGCTTTGACTTTCACCTTTCAGGCGTTACAGGGCTGCGCTTTCATTTCCCATTTGCAGGTCTAGAGAACACAAAGCTGGTGACCGTGAAGCTACTTGGAACTCTCACACACTGCTTGTTTCAGCCACTTGGAAAAGAGTTTGGCAGCATCTGCTAGATGTATATATACATACCGAGGGATTCTACCCCCAGAGATACACCCAACAGACATGCATGCACAAAAAAGCTCATAGGGGACTTCCCTGGCTATCCAGTTGTTTAGATTTTGTACTTCCACTGCAGAAGGTGCAAATTTGATCCCTGGTCAAGAACTAAGATCCTGAGTTCCACACAGCACAGCCAAAGAAAGAAGAAAGAAAAATGGCTCATAGCAGTGTGATTATAATAGGGAAAATACTTTGGGAACAACCCAAATGTTCATCAATAGTAGAATACATGAATAAACTATTGTACAGCCATACAATAGAATACAACCATGAAAACAACCAGCTACAAGGGAAAACAGAGATAAATCTCATCAGATGTTGAGCAAAAGAGGCCAAATGCAAGAGTACATAATTATGATTCCATTTATATCCAGGCAAAACTAACCTATGATGTTAGAAGTCAAAAGAGTCATTGTATTTGTGGAAGACAGAGGAGATAACAAAGAGAGAGAGCATGTGGTAGATACATGGGTGTATTCACTTAACAATAACTCATTATCATATATGTTTATAGTTTTGTGCACGTCTCGGCACACATATCATGAAGACAATGGTCCAGCTACCTCTGGAGATATTTCTACAGAACTGGTTCCCTCTGGTAGTGCTGCAGCCCTGAGTTTCCTGAGTCCTCATCTCTCTCCTATACACAGGAACTTCATTGTTCATGCTTTGTTTGAGGGGAAGTACAAAGAGGAAAAGATGGACAAAAACGAATCCAGTCTTCTTAGAATTTACCTGGATCCCAGCCAAAGCATTTGCAATCAGTGATTCCCACCTGAGAAGTGAAAATTTCAACACAACCCACAGGAACAGTCTGCAGCCTTCAAAGCTGTCTGTAAGATGCTGTCCCTGCCCTTATTTATTTATTTTTTTGCCCAGCACATCTCAACCCAAACCTTGCAGCTCCTGGGCATTGACAATCTCTGGTGTGTCCTTTAGAGTTTCTCAGAATGCATAGCCAAAATCTGAATGTAGGGTTCAAAGTGAACTTTAGGGCTCAAGTCCCTCATATAAGCGGTGATTTGAAGTTCCTTGCTCCCCAACACATCTGACCCAAAAATCATCCCAATTGTCCTCTAAGATGTCTGAAAATAATTCATTTATTTTCTCAACTAACAGGTTTTGAGCACTTGCTTTGTTAGGCACTTTGTTGTGTGCTAACCACAGCTGTAATTGTGTGTTAACTGATGTAAATGGTGTAATTGTATCTTAACTGATGTAAATGGTGTAGGCTCTGTGAACTAAGGAGTTGTGTGCTTATTCACATCTGAATCCTCAGTTTCTAGCCCAGCACCTGGTGCAGAGCTGCTCAAAGCATATCTATGGAAGGAATGGCAATAGAGAGGGAAGATGCTATTGTGAAAACAGACTGTTTTACAATACAGTATAATCACGTGCTTCAATGTCTTGAATACATGTTGCCTTAAGATAAAAATGTTGACATCTATACATGCATACTTATAACTGATTCAAGTTGTACAGCAGAAACTAACACATTGTAAAGAAACTATCCTCCAGTTTTAAAAAAGTCAAAGAGAGAAGCAAGTGACACAAACTGCTAAAACATTTTCCAAAAAAATTCAACATGGTAGCCATCTAAAAGGCATATAAAATTGGTAAATTGTCAGAAACTTTAAGAAAGTAAAAACACAAATTTACAGAGCATACCTGCATATGAAATTACATACACAGGACTCTATGAGAAATAAATTCGTTAGTCATTTTTTGAATAACAAATGCCTGTGCACTGCTTATCTGTGTGTTTTTTCGATGAAAACTCAAGCTTTAATAAATACTTGTATTAATAAAGTAAAACATAAAACTTCTTTTAAGACTGTGTAATATCAATCTATCCATCTAATTCAAAGATCTTTATGTCAAAAATATTGTCATATACCAATAGTAAAAGAAAAAATGTTGAAGTCTCCCAAGATCTCAGTTATGACAACAAGAAACCCTCAGAAAAGGTCAAACTTAAAACTTTATCATCTTATCTCAACATGCTCTAACTCACTTTCTATTCAATTAATTAGAGTTCAACAAAGGATTACCAAATAATCTCTCTCTTCTTCACTCTGACTACAAAACTAAGTGAAATATATGCCTTGCTTCCAAAGAGCTGAATAACATGAACTTTCAGTTTGGAGTTCTTGTAATAACTCAACATTTCTCTAAGCATTTTCTATACTGTATCTCATCTGATCCTCACATAGCCCCTCGGAAGCAGGCACCACTGTTAATTTCATGATTTGAATGAAAAACTGAGAAACAAGAGGTTGGTTATCTTCCTCAAGGCCACAGAGATAGTACACGCTTTAAAATTTAAACAGTTTTCCCAATGGAACTTTCTGGTAGGCCGATAAACTCACTTTATTCTATGGATTAATCAAAGTATTCACTCATTCAATAAATATTTATTGAGGATATACCTGTGCCAGATACTGCTCAAGATGCTGGAAATACAGGAGTGAACAAAACAAAAGCCCTGCCTTCATGGATCTTACATTCTAATAAGGTGAAGTGGAAACTGGGAGACAGAAAATAAAACAAAAGTAAACATGTAGTATGTAAAATGGAGACAAGCATACAGAGAGAAATGAGCCAAGCGGGAGACAAGGTGTTGCAAGATGGAGGGGCTATTTTTAGTGGAAAAGATATCACTGCGGAGGTAGTACCTGAGCAGAGTAAGGAAGCAAACCTCACAGGAAAAGAGGAGGAAGCAGCGTTCCATGTAGAAAGCAGTGCAAAGCCCCAGTGAAACAAGTGTGAGGGCCACAGGTCAGGGAGACCGAAACGCAGTGAGAGGAGCAGAGGAGAGGCAATGGCCAGGGAGGCCGGCTCACACGCACCACTGTGAAATGTATGGCTTTTCCTCTGTGAGAAGTGAGAGAGCTTTGGAAGACTCTCTTGCAAAGCATAATATGAACTTCTTACACGTATGTGATGCATACTGAATTCTTCAGTAAACCAAGCTTTAGAAAAAAACGTTCATTGTGTCTCCAGATTGGATGCACTGAAAAAGACATGCCGTCACTTTTGGGTATTCCTGCCAAACATGCATGACCTAAATCTTATGACCAAACGTCAGACAAACTCAGATTGTAGAACTCTCTAGAAAACAACTTACTTGTACTCCAAAAATGTTGATGTCATAAAATATTCAGAAAGTTTAGGGAATGACTGTAGATTACGGATGACCAAAAAGACGCAGCAACTGGAACTTCCCTGGTCCAGTGGTTAAGAATCTACCTTGCAATGCAGGTGACGCAGGTGTGAGCCTTGGTTGAGGAGCTAAAATACCACGTGCCTTGGAGCAACTAAGCCTGCATGTCTCGGGTACTGAAGCCCAAGAGACACAACTGCTAGCAGAGAGTTTAGTTCATGCACTGCAATGAAAGATCCGCGTGAAGCGAAAAAGATCCTTTGCACCACAAGTAAGACCCAATACAGCCAAATAAACAAATAATTTAAAAAACAGACATAATAACAGTGCAATACATGATCCTGGTTGGATTCTGGATGGGAAAAAAAATGTTATATAGCACATCTGGGGCTTCCCAGGTGGTTCTAATAGTAAAGAACCCGCCTTCCAGTACAGGAGAGTAGGAGACGTGGGTTCGACCCCTAGGTTGGGAAGGTCCCCTGAAGGAGGGCATGACAACCCACTCCAATATTCTTGCCTGGGGAATCTCACAGACAGATGAGCCCAATGGGCTACGTCTATAGGGTCACACAGAGTAGGACACAACTTAAGTGACTTAGCAAGCATGCACACAGCACTGGGGGGACATTTGGTAATATTTAAATATGTATCATATATTTGATTGCATTGATGTTAAATTTACTAAATTTTATAACTGTGCTGATATCATGTTATGGGGTCATTCGTGTTTTTTGATGATGTGTACTAAAATAGTTAAGAGTAAAAGGGGGTGATGTCTGCAATTTACCCTTGAATATTCCACAAAAAATAATTATTATTATTATACAGCTATTCATACATGCATATATTGGAGAGAAAGAGAAATAAAGCAAATGTGATAAAATGTTAACAACTGGTGAATCTAGATGAAGGAAATACAAGAATTCTTTGTACTATTCTTGCAACTTCCCTGAAATGTCAAAATTATTTTAAACTAAGAAGTTTAAAAATTGAAACAAATAACTATAGCAGTTTCAGTCAACTTACACAAGGCCAGCCCCAAAGACACAGTGATTAGCAAGAAGAGAGAAAATTTCCGTAAGGCCCAAATCCACCCCTTCCAGTGCTCAAAGAATCACTACCTGGCTTCCCCCTGCAATGGGTTTGGCATGGCCGTGCCCAGAGACAGTGCCACAAGGATGGAGGGAGCATCATGTAGGCTCATGATCTCAGAGTCAGCCCCGACCTTCTGTTCCTGCACTCCCAAAGCCAGGCATCAAACCCTGTGGGTCCTACCTTGGCTTTCAAGGTTCTAATCTAGCTTTCTTGCCTGGGATCCTGTATCTTTGGATCCCCCCTAGTCCACACACATGATCCCCAGGCTCCAGACTTCTCTCTCTGCTCCTTGTTCCTCATCACACCATGCCCTACTCCACCTGTACTCATACAAACGCCGGAGCCTAGAATGTATCTTCTTGAAGGATATCTGAGTGCCAGGGGCTCAGTGATTGAACTGGGTACCCAGGGACGGCTTGTAACAGGCCCTAAACAAACACTTCCCTGTGCCTCAATTTCCTCCCTTTGCAACCAAGTACGCCTTCCTCTCATTCCACCTCCATTCACCATGCCCTGCAAAGAGTTACTGATTTAAAAATGCAGGCTCCAAGTTTCAGAGCATCCTAGGTAAGGTTGGAGAGAAAGGGGGAGCAACCCCTTACTGAGACTCCCTGCCCCCTCGTTTGTTGGCTCAGGGCCCAGCTGAGAGTTTTCAGTTTGCTACGGAACTTCCTAATATTGTCTCCTTCTCTTCCCTTCCCCACCCCCTGCCCCCAGCCAGAGTAACAGTGTTTGTTAGTCACTCAGTCATGTTCAACTCTTGGTGATCCCATGGCTTCTGCCTGCCAGGCTCCTCTGTGCACAAAACTTGGCAGGCAAGAATACTGGAGTAGGTAGCCATTCCTTTCTCTTGAGGATCTTCCCAACCCAGGAATCGAACCTCAGTCTCCCTCACTGAGGGCAGATTCTTTACCATCTGAGCCACTAGGAAAGCCCCCAGCCAACATTTCCCTAATAATTCTCAGGCTCCCTTGGCCTCTGGGCTGCTGACAGAGTTGATGGAGAGGGACCAGCCCTAGCAAGTAAAGCCTCTGTTCGGGCCTTCGTCTCACGTCTCCTATCCCCCTCCCCCACTCCACTCCGCCTATCGCTTGCCAGGGCTCAACTTTCCTGCCTCAGAGAATAATCTGTCAGTCTCTGAGCTCCAGAACCACTTGACTTCCTTTGAGAAACCCAAGTTCATGGCCTCTTCTCTCTTTTGGCAATTGCACCAAATGAGAGGATATTTCATTCTTACAGGCAGCAGGGAGGACACTTTCTCCCCCCTAGACAGAAAGAAAAACTGAAGCCGGTGTGAAGGACTCACCTTGCCAAGGTGGCCTGGACTGCTGATGGCATGGCCAGACGCACACTTCTCAAAGACCTCCCAACCCACTGCCAGCCTCTGCTGTCTGACCCAGCCTGCCCAGAGCTGCAGGGAGCTTCTCCGAGTCACAGGTCCAGGTGACCAGGTAAGCAGCACAATCCGGAGGCTCACATCCTGATTTCCCTGAAGGCCACAGCGCCTGGTCCATCCCAGCCCTGGCATGGGCCTCCTTACCTTGGCCCTGATGTCCCTTGATGAGCAGGAGGAGTGTGAGGGCGAGCACTTGCTTCAGCATGCCCACAGAACAGATGTAAAAAGCTGACAGAGGGTTCAAGCCAGCTCCTCTCCCACCAGATACTCTGCCCCACATGAGCTCAGCAGCCGCCCATCAGCAGAAGGGTGACAGGGAGCAGAACTCTGTCAGGCTTCAGCCACAGTTTCCTCAGCTTGAGGATGTTCTCGTCAGCTGAACGCTAGCAGGGTTGTTGAGGAGCCCCAGTCCCTGGACCTGGTCTGATAGTTCCCACAAGCTAAACTTGCGAAGTTCGCCTCAAGTGGGCGGATGCTCAGAATACACAGTGACTCACAAAACCAACGCAGAAATCTTGTCCTGAGGTCTGCCCCAGCCCAGCTGCTTCGTTTAAAGGACAGATGCTCAAGAAAGTCTCCAATTCTCTGCATCCTACTGGCAATATAGAGAAAATTATATGGGGACCAAACAGCCATTATGTAAGCCTGTCCAATCCCAACTGACATTGTGAAGGTGAAGGAGAGAGGGCTTGGAAAGGATGTAGATTGAAAAGTGGATCACTACACAAATAGGTGAAATGCCGATGGAGACAATAAAGGCACTAGAGAAGTCTAGCAGGCCTGGGGATTTTCTGAAGACTGATACCAAAGTTTCAACCTTAAGCACATTCAAATTAAAATGTTTCCAAAATAATATTCTTGTGCCTAGTTTCCGATGTACTTTTAAATTCCTTCCCTTCCTCTTTTTCTACTTTCCTGTAATAGTTCTTTCTTCTCAGCTTCTCTCACCCAGACAGCATGTAGACCCATTTTTGCTGCCCCTCAACACACACTTTGATCTCACCCTCCAGAAAGGCCAGGCAGCCTTTGACTCTTCACACCGCCATGGGGGGGTGCAGGTGGTGGAGGCATCCCACTTTCCCCAGAACTCAATAGCTTTGAGGACACACCCAGAGTTCTTTGCTCTTCTTTGTCTTCTGCTTTCCCCTCAGCAGAAAATACTTTCAGTTCCCTTCAGTTCAGCCCTTCTTCTCCTTTTCCATCTCTTGATCCATTTCCAGTCACTGTGTCTGAAGTCGGGCTGAGGGGAGGCAGAATGCAAGATTTGCCTGCCAAAAAAAAAAAAAAAAAAAAGGCGGGAATGATTTTCTGGGTTGAACACTGGATTTGCAGTCAAGAATGTTGGATTCCCAGGTGGCACTAGTGGTAAAGATTACGCCTGCCAATGCAGGAGACCTAAGAGACACAAGTTTTATCCATGGGTGGGAAGATCCCCTGGAGGAGGTCAATATTCTTGCCTGGAGAATCCCATGCACAAAGGAGCCTGGCAGGCTGCAGTCCATAGGGTCGCACAGAGTTGGACACAACTAAAGCGACTTGGCACACACACACATGTAGACTTGAGTTCCAGTTCAGCAACTCACAGCCTGTGTGATCCTGACCAAATTATTTTCTGAGCCTGTGAGGCCAACACTTGGCTCCCAACAGCACTTGACTCCCATCCCTCACAAGGTAGTTTTCAGAATCAAATAAGATGTATAATCTCCATTAACTGAAGTAAAGAAAAATAAGCAGGTTAACAAGTTATTTTAATATGTATATGCATATTACACAAACAAATGTATTTTTAAAAAAAGAATCAAATTAAAAACTTTACCTGAGAGTATACATATTAAAAACTCTGAACAATAAAGTTTTGTTTATTTATTTTTTAATGTAGACCTACATAGATTTTTCCTATTGATCTAATGGTTATCATCTCTTCTTTCTTTTTTCCCCTCCCAAGAGGCAGTCCTTTAGCCCTGGGAAGTTTCCTCAGAGTTGATCTGGCAGTGCCCCTGACCTTGAGATGGTGCTCAAGGCATGACACAGTAGGAAGGATAAATTTCCTCCCATAAAAGATGGAATAGTCCCAGTTCTGAGACTAACTGTAAATTTGAGATCCCTAAGACTACCTTCAATGTTGATAATTTACTAGAAGGCAATTTAACAGAAATCATTACTATGTTAACTATATATGCTCTGGGACTTCCCTGGTGGTTCAGTAGTTGGCAGTCTGCCTGCCAGTGCAGGGGACACAGATTCAGTCTCTAAGATCTCACATGCCATGGGGCAATTAAGCCAGTGCACCACAAGTATTGAGCCCATACTCTAGAGCCCGCGTGCTACAACTGCTGAAGCCCTAGAGCCTGTGTTCCACAAGAAGAGAACCGAGCTCAATGAGAAGCCCAGGCACCGCAACTAGAGAGCAGCCCCTGCTCACCAAGACGAGAGAAAATCTGTGCAAGCAAAGAAGAGCTTGTGCACCGCAACAAACACAGCCAACAAAGGAGAACGGCCCTTTCAACTAGCAATACCCACACTTTGAGTTTATCCGCAGATATACTGTCATTAATGCATGAAATATTTTCACAAATGCTCAAAGGTTCTTCCTTATAGCATTAAGTAAAAGATCAGAAATAATCTATATGTTAATCATAGGGAACAATTTTATAAATATGGTATATTCATTCTATATTATAGTATATTAAAAAGCCTTTTAAAAGAGTAAACTCTGTAACAACCTCAAGAGGTAGGGTATGGAAGGAGGTGGCAGGGAGGCTCAAGGGGGAGGGAACATATATATGCCTATGGCTGATTCATGTTGATGTTTGGCAGAAATGAACACAATACTGTAAAGCAATTATCCTTCAATTAAAAACAAAAAAAAATGAAAGAGTAAAATAAATGTCTATATATTCATATGAAAAGAGCTCTAAGACATTCACAAAACCATCTGCATAATATAATTCTGTTTAGGAGGACAAAACAAATGTATGTATGTTTATGTTCTCTGAATGGTTGTAAATGTAGGGATACATGCCTGGGAAAAAAAATATTCATGATGATAACCTTTAGATAAAGAAACAGAATTTTGAGTAGAGGTAAGTGAGAGAGTGAGTTTTACTTTTTATTCCACATATGCTTCCTGTTCAGAACTTTTTTTTGTTATATATATTAATTTATTGTTTTAGATTTTACATATGATATCATGCAGTATTTGTGTTTCCACTTAGCAAGATACCGTTCGAGTCCATCCATGCCATTGCCTATGGTAAAATCTCACTTCCTTTTATGGCTGAGTAATATTCCATTTTGTGTATGCATAGCTTCTCCATCCACTCATCTGCTGATGGACACATCCATCATCTGTTGCCTCTGCATCTTGGTATCTCTAGGCAATGACACCACAAACATTGGGATGCATATACCTTTTGGTTTTGTTTTTGTTTTTGCTTTTGTTTTTGCTTTTTTAATTGGGAATTTTGTGGTTTTTTTCTTTAATTAATTTTTATTTTTTAGTTTGTTTTGCTTTACAATACTGTATTCGTTTTGCTACACATCGACATGAATCAGCCATGAGTGTACATGAAGTCCCAATCCCAACCCCCACCTCCCGCCTCCCGCCCCACACCCNAGATGTGTATAAGAGACAGCTGCAGATGGTGATTGCAGCCATGAAATTAAAAGACGCTTACTCCTTGGAAGAAAAGTTATGACCAACCTAGATAGCATATTCAGAAGCAGAGATATTACTTTGCCGACTAAGGTCCGTCTAGTCAAGGCTATGGTTTTTCCAGTAGTCATGTATGGATGTGAGAGTTGGACTGTGAAGAAGGCTGAGCGCCAAAGAATTGATGCTTTTGAACTGTGGTGTTGGAGAAGACTGTTTAGAGTCCCTTGGACTGCAAGGACATCCAACCAGTCCATTCTGAAGGAGATCGGCCCTGGGATTTCTTTGGAAGGAATGATGCTAAAGCTGAAACTCCAGTACTTTGGCCACCTCATGTGAAAGTTGACTCATTGGAAAGGACTCTGATGCTGGAAGGGATTGGGGGCAGGAGGAGAAGGAGACAGCCGAGGATGAGATGGCTGGATGGCGTCACTGACTCCATGGGCATGGGTCTGGGTGAACTTCAGGAGTTGGTGATGGACAGGGAGGCCTGGAGTGCTGTGATTCATGGGGTTGCAAAGACTTGGACACGACTGAGCAACTGAACTGAACTGACACCTTAAACTTATATAGGGCCCCATGTCAATTATAGGGCTTCTCTAATGGCTCCATTGATAAAGAATCTGCCTGCTATGCTGGAGACTTCAGTTTGATTCTGGGGTTGGGAAGATCTGCTGAGGAAGGGATAGGCTACCTAGTCCAGTATTCTTGGGCCTCCCTTGTGACTCAACTGGTAAAGAATACTGCAATGTGGGAGACCTGGGTTCGATCTCTGGTTTGAGAAGATCCCTTGGAGAAGGGCAAGTCTACCCACCAGTATTCTGGCCTTGAGAATTCCATGGACTGTATAGTCCATGAGGTTGAAAAGAGTCAGACATGATTGAGTGACTTTCACTTACTCAGTCGTGTCAATTATATCTCAATAAAACTAGAAGAAAAACAGTATCGATTTTAAATCCTTTATCTATTTTGAGTTTGGTTACAACCGCTGTACTTTGGCAGCACAGTCAGTATTATCATCCATGTATTTTGGACTCAATGAAGCTTTGGATTAATCCAACAAGTAAGAAGCAGAGGAGGAGCTTGATTTTCAGCCTTCATGTCTGAACTCTATACTATCTTTTCCAATTTCTTCTTTAATTTGACTCTCCTTTTGAAGTCTATGGAAAGAAAAAAGAAGCCAGATAGCAAGTTATGGAGACTCAATTCAAGAACTGTTGGTGGCGGTGTTCAGTTGCACAGTCTTGTTCGACTCTTTGAAATCCCATGGACTGCATCATGCCAGACTTCCTGTCCTTCATCATCTCCTGGAGTTAGCTCAAACTCATGTTCATTGAGTCAGTGATGTCACTCAACCATTTCATCCCAATTCGAGAACTGGGACTCATCAAAATTTAACAAACATGTTTTGGCAGCTATGACATGTGTTTTGAATAATGACTTAACTCTGAAGCAAATCTAATTACTTTCTTTGCCTAGGCTGTATGTTCTTCAAGGGCAGATACAACTTCTTACTAATCTTTGGCTCAGAGAGTAAAGTGCTCTCATGGAATGGTTCATAAGGAATGCCTGTTGAATGAAATTATAGGGCAGATATTGATTCTGGATAAACTGTCTCTTTCCTACAAGTTTACATAAAAGAGCCACAAAAATAGAATTTGTAAGTGCCAGGTTTCCTGTTCATAGTTCGGCAAGTCCTTCAATTTAGTTCAGTTTAGTTGTTCAGTCGTGTCTGACTCTTTGCAATCCCATGGACTGCAGCATGCCAGGCCTTCCTGTCCATTACCAACTCCAGGAGCTTACCCAAACTCATGTCCATTGAGTCGGTGATGCCATCCAACCATCTCATACTCTGCCATCCACTTCTCCTGCCTTCAATCTTTGCCAGCATCAGGGTCTTTTCAATTGAGTCAGCTCTTCACATCAGGTGGCCAAAGTATTGGAGTTTCAGCTTCAATATCAGTCCTTCCAATGAATACTCAAGACTGATCTCCTTTAGGACGGATGGTGGATCTCCTTGCAGTTCAAGGGACTCAAGAGTCTTCTCCAACACCACAGTTCAAAAGCATCAATTCTTCAGCACTCAGCTTTCTTTATAGTCTAACTCTCACATCCATACATGACCACTGGAAAAACCATAGCCTTGACTAGACAGACCTTTGTTGGCAAAGTAATGTCTCTGCTTTTCAATATGCTATCTAGGTTGGTCATAACTGTCCTGCAAAGGAATAAGCATCTTTTAATTTCATGGCTGTAGTCATCATCTGCAGGGATTTTGGAGTCCCCCAAAATAAATTCAGCCACTGTTTCCACTCTTTCCCCATCTATTTCCCATGAAGTGATGGGACCAGATGCCATGATCTTCATTTTCTGAATGTTGAGCTTTAAGCCAACTTTTTCACTTTCATCAATGGCTCTTTAGTTCCTCTTCACTTTCTGCCATAAAGGTGGTGTTGTCTGAATATCTGAGGTTACTGATATTTCTCCCAGCAATCTTGATTCCAGCTTGTGCTTCATCCAGCCAGGCATGTCTCATGATGTACTCTGCATATAAGTTAGATAAGCAGGGTGACAGTATACAGCCTTGATGTACTCCTTTTCCTATTTGGAACCAGTCTGTTGTTCCATGTCCAGTTCTAACTGTTGCTTCCTGACCTGCATACAGATTTCTCAAGAGGCAGGTCAGGTGGTCTGGTATTCCCATTTCTTTCAGAATTTTCCACAGTTTATTGTGATCCACACAGTCAAAGGCTTTGACATAGTCAATGAGGCAGAAATAGATTTTTTTCTGGAACTCTTGCTTTTTTGATGATCCAGCAGATGATGGCAATTTGATCTCTGGTTCTCTGCCTTTTCTAAAGTCCTTAACAGTAGAGTATTTGGTTGTTAACTTGCCAGAGGGTGTTTAGGCATCATGTAAAAGAAATGAAGAACTGTGTTACTACCGGGTGGATTACAGAGGAGTGAGCCACCAATTGAGCTATCTTGCGAAATGCTTATTATGTTATTTTTTTTTAACCTAAATGATGTCTTAGTATTTTCCTTCACAGATGTTCAGAGAGCTCTTTCATATTCTCTTTCATGTCATCAAGACATTTTGCTAAATCTCATCTAGCTGCATTTTTATCCAGGGAAAGCTTCAACTGTGTGGGAACTCAGTCTCTTCACAGTGAGAAAAGTGCAGCTTCATTTGATAAGAAGGAGGATATTGGCAAACACAGCAAAAAAAATCTAGTTAATCACAAATTTTAACCACTATCTAGTTGACATGTGCCTGCTGTGCTAATTGCTTCATTACTTAATTATGCAAAAAATAATAGCATCCGCAGCAAACATAGCCCATGAAGCATTATTAAAATACAAAGAAACATGGTCTAGACTCTTTAGCACAAGCATAAATATTTTATAATGAGGAAGAATGCTTATTATATAACAGTAATGAAGATTTTGCAGCTAGCTTGAGTTCTTCCTTTCACTAAACATCCATAATGATATTATGTGCCTTGACTTCTGTTGTCAGTGGTTGTAATCTTGGATCTTGTCCAAATTCCCACTACCCAAAGTAAGATTTTTTGGGGGGGGGGGGGGGGTGGGGGGGCATTGTTGCATATCCCTACTCTAACAGGTAATTTCTGATCACTGTGTATTTGCTAAATACATCAGTGAATAAATAAACCCATCAATCAAGAGAGTAGCTGTAGAATTCGAAGTGAGGCTCAGAAACCACTTTACTCAAACAGAAGACAGAAACTTCTGAAATAGAAAGACCACAGCTGTGTTTTCAAGCTTAATAATAAATGCCTTTAGTCCAGAAATTGATTTTTAAATAAACATACCCATCCCTGGGCAAGCAAACAAATATTGTCATTTGAAGCCTTCATGTTCCATTGTTTTAAATGTTTTTGAAACTCTAAGAATTGTTCTTGGAGAGTCTAGTTTAAGAGTCATCCAAGAAATTCAGTTTCATTATTTTTCTTTTTTCCTTAAACTCAAAAACAATATTTTACCCTTGCAATTATACTCATCATTCACAGCTCTTAAATTTGCATGGTTAAAAATTCAAAGATATAATTGAAGTTCAAATACTTAAAATTGTTAAAGATATTATGAAGAAAAATTTTATTAACCCAAATATAATTTAAAAAAATAATCTCAAGTATCATAAAAATGGAGGCATCCCTGGAATAAAAATATATGCTCCAATCGTCTATTCTGAGGAAAGTAACAAACACTCATCTCATAATGTAATCTCTGTTGCATTTTCATTCTTTCACATTTTAACAAAGAAGCTCACCTCATCCCTTACATCCATGAATGTTTCTGTAGTTTTTATAATATTCATAACATCTCCTGGCTTTCAGGATAAAGAGAATAAGATACTATCTTTGCCCTCAAACTTTATAATGAGACACTAATAATCCTGACAAGTCAAGGTAACACCCACAGCCAGTACTTAGTCCTTCCAATGAGTCTCAAGATAAGATATGCTGATTCTTATCCTAGCCAACTGAATGTTTAGTGTTATTTTATCCATTCATTTCTCTGTCATATCACACAGTTTTTGAATATTAATATATTTATGAATGATCTGCTCTAGAATCTAGGGCTACAGATGTGAACCAGACAGGTAAGTTTATGAAACAAGAAACTTAAATGTCATAAGTATTTTTAGCAGGGAAGTAGAAGGTATTAGAGTCCAGCTAGCAGGAGGATCTAACCTGGTTTGAGGGGTTGGGAAATTCCCTATTAAGGAATGATGTCAATAAATAGATTCTGAGGATCAAAAAGGATTATACAAGTAAAGAATAGGTAAGTCTATTTCAGGATAAGACAGTAGCATCATGTGGCCAAGATGTGAGGAAGAGATGCTATGAGATACTTTTGCAGCAAATTCCAAAATTGCTGATATCCAGATCTGGAGGTTGGGGAGCAGCCTGAGGTGAGGATGGACTGGGGGGCGTCGAGAGTCGTGAGATCTCAACATGGACGGACTTCACTCTATGACTAGTGGGAAGCTATTACAGGGTTTTAGGTAGGGTGGTAACATGGTCATTTTTGTAATTTTAAAGTTTCATTTGGCAGCAAAGTGAGTAGACAGGAGGCGAGCAAGAGAAAAATGTGAGGAGTCTCTTAGGAGTTACAAGAAGTGTCAGATGAAGAATGATGGTGGCAGTCAGTTATGGTGGATAGCTCTGGGAGCTCTCTGGGGTTCATTTAACAGACCAGGTGAAGAACAGGATGTGGCAAATAAGTTGAGGTCTATCATGAGTGTAACACCCAGGGTTCTGGATTGAGCAGCCAATGTATATAGTACCAATCCCTGTGTCAAGAAATATGGTGAATGGAGCAGTTCAGTATTGGTCTTACTAAGTAAGAAATGTGTTTGAGACATTCAAGAAGGGACAGAATTGAAAAATAATACTATCCAATGCTTGGATCAAATTTTAGTGTGTTTACAGCATGTTTTCTCACTTAAACTTATAAACAAAATCTTGATGTAAAAAGGCATTATAATAAGTATTGTTATTCAATTAATGTTTCTTATGGCTTGTGTAATACCCACTTTTTATGAACAAAGAAACCGAGCCTCAAAGAGTTGAAAAGCATTTCTTACCAAAGGCTGGATTACAAGTCTAGAATTTGTAGCTTTAAATTTTGTAGTCTATCTATTAGATCAATATTACATTGTCTAAAATAAAAAGATTCTAAAAATGTCAAGGATCATGGTAATATTAGGTACTATTTAGAAAGTTGACTTTATCTTTATATATTTTCATGCATCTGTGACAATTTATTTTCCTTATGTTAAATAGCTTCAAAATGCATGCTCCATGCTCATATTTGAAATCCTTGCTATGTTACTCAATATAAAACTTAACATATTCTCTAGAGAATATAAGGTTGATATAAGTTCAGGCTATAGATTTTCTTGACCATAATGTGAAAGTTGCTATTTTGTCAGAAGAGACTACTTAGTTTTTTCATTTATACCATATGATAAATTCAGAGTAGTAAAATGGTTGAGAACATGGGCTATAGAATTAAATTCTCTGGGTTCCAGTCTTGGGCCCCCAGTCTCCAGGTAATTTTGATAAACATTTAAATTTTCTTAACTTCAATTTCTTCATCTGTAAAAGGAGAAATAATAGCCCTCATGAGTTCTAGGGGAGAATTAAATGAGATAATTCCAATAACACTGTGCTTACTTAAGTTTGATTCTAATATTACAGCATTGCCATAGGAAACAGCATGTTTATTGCTCTTTCTTGACCATCCATTAAATTCTAGCATTAGAGCTGGTCTCTCTTTATATAAATACATTGCAGATTCAGGTTGGGCTTTAATGTGCTTGAAAAATGATTTTCTTTGCGTTGATAAATAGCTTCCTCTAACAGACTAGTCTAGTTTAGTCTAGATGAACAGATTAACAGACTAGTCTCTTCAGATCTACCTGACAAGTTTGCCATAAATTTTATAACCCTTCTTTCCACAGCTCATGAAAGAGCAACTAGTTCTAAGAGCAAATTGCCAATTGATTTAAAATGGAAGACAGACATCCTTAACCCTACCGCCTCTAATTTCTCTTTTCTCTGAGAAGGAAAAAAGACATTTCTCTCAATACTTGAAATGACAATAAATCAAAATTTTATCTGTATGATTTACATTGGATAATCAAGCCTGTAAGTGTGCTGTTACAAATGGAATTATTTTTCTTGTAGCTTGACTAACAGTTTAAGATTCTCTGCAGGTTTTAAAGTCTCTCCTTATACAAAGATTGGAGATTCACATTAATGTAGTGAAATAAAATGAGTCCTGGTCAGTGATGGGGGTAATCCTGGTGTCTCTTTGCAAATAGACTATAGACAGCCAATCAGTAGATGGCAGCTAATCAGCAGACTCCCAGAAGGAGAGTTCTTCTTAGTTCAAAGGCTACCTCTAAAGGTAGCAGATGAACATTGGCGTACACGTGTCTCTTTCAATTCTGGTTTCCTCAGTGTGTATGCCCAGCAGTGGGATTGCTGGGTCGTATGGCAGTTCTATTTCCAGTTTTTTAAGGAATCTCCACATTGTTCTCCATTGTGGCTGTACTAGTTTGCATTCCCACCAATAGTGTAAGAGGTTTCCTTTTCTCCACACCCTCTCCAGCATTTATTGCTTGTAGACTTTTGGATCACAGCCATTCTGATCAGTGTGAAATGGTACCTCATTGTGGTTTTGATTTGCATTTATCTGATAAATGAGTGACGTTGAGCATCTTTTCATGTGTTAGCCATCTGTATGTCTTCTTTGGAGAAATGTCTGTTTAGTTCCTTGGTCCATTTTCTGATTGAGTTGTTTATTTTTCTGGATTTGAGCTGCAGGAGTTGCTTGTATATTTTTGAGATTAATTCTTTGTCAGTTGCTTCATTTGCTATTATTTTCTCCCATTCGGAAGGCTGTCTTTTCACCTTGCTTTAAGTTTCCTTTGTTGTGCAGAAGCTTTTAATTTTAATTAGGTCCCATTTGTTTATTTTTGCTTTTATTTCCAATATTCTGGGAGGTGAGTCATAGAGGATCCTGCAGTGATTTATGGCGGAGAGTGTTTTGCCTATGTTCTCCTCTAGGAGTTTTATAGTTTCTGGTCTTACATTTAGATCTTTAATCTATTTTGAGTTTATTTTTGTGTATGGTGTTAGAAAGTTATCTAGTTTCATTCTTTTACAAGTGGTTGACCAGTTTTCCCAGCACCACTTGTTAAAGACATTGTCTTTTCTCCATGGTATATATTTTGCCTCCTTTGTCAAAGATAAGGTGTCCATAGGAGCGTAGATTTATCTCTGGGCTTTCTATTTTGTTCCATTGATCTATATTTCTGTCTTTGTGCCAGTACCATACTGTCTTGATGACTGAGGCTTTGTAGTAGAGCCTGAAGTCAGGCAGGTTAATTCCTCTAGTTCCATTCTTCTTTCTCAAGATTGCTTTGGCTATTCAAAGTTTTTTGTATTTCCATACAAATTGTGACATTATTTGTTCTAGCTCAATACCTTTGGTAGCTTGATATGGATTGCATTGAATCTATAGATTGCTTTGGGTAGTATACTCATTTTCACTATATTGATTCTTCCAATACATGAACATAGTATATTTCTCCATCTATTAGGTCCTCTTTGATTTCTTTCACCAGTGTTTTAAGTTTTCTATAAATGGAAGCAACCTAGATGTCCATCAGCAGACGAATGGATAAGAAAGCAGTGGTACATATACACAATGGAGTATTACTCAGCCATTAAAAAGAATACATTTGAATCAGTTCTAATGAGATGGATGAAACTGGAGCCGATTATACAGAGTGAAGTAAGCCAGAAAGAAAAACACCAATACAGTATACTAATGCATATATTTAGAAAGATGGTAATGATAACCCTGCATGCGAGACAGCAAAAGAGACACAGATGTCTAGAACAGTCTTTTGGACTCTGTGGGAGAGGGCGAGGGTGGGATGATTTGGGAGAATGGCATTGAAACAGGTATATTAGCATATGTGAAACAAATCGCCAGTCCAGGTTTGGTGCATGATGCAGGATGCTTGGGGCTGGTGCACTGGGATGACCCAGAGGAATGGGATGGGGGGAGAGTGGAAGCGAGGTTCAGGGCGGGGAACACATGTTCCCCTGTGGCGGATTCATGTCAATGTATGGCAAAACCAATACAATATTGTAAAGTAATTAGCCTCCAATTAAAATAAATTTATAATAAAAAATAAAAATAATTATTCAAAAAAATAATAAAGGTAGCAGAGTAGAATATTAACCCCAGATCCTCACTGTGTGATCCATGGCATGCTAACTAAATTTCCACACCTATTTCCTTATCTGTGAGATGGTAAATAACAACACAGTGATGGTATAATGATTTAATGTGTTAATTTATGTAGACGTATATTATAAAGAAGGCAATAAATAAGTCATGGTTATTATTATTTAGTAAAATCAAATTAATAAAGCAGGGGTGGCATGGGACATTTTGATCAAATAATATTTTTTCTCACTTTGTAATGAAAGGGAAACACTTCCATATTTCAGTAGTAAATGTGTATATGTGTGTGTGTGTGTGTGTGTGTGTGTGTGCGTGTTTGTGTGTTAGTGGTTCAGTAATGTCTGACTGTTTGCGACCCCATGGACAAGCCCACTAGACTTCTCTGTCCATGGGATTCTCCAGGCAAGAATACTAGAGTGGGTTGCCATTCCCTTCTCAAGGGGATCTTCTGGACCCAGGGATTGAACCTGTCTCCTGTGTTGTAGGCAGGCTCTTTACTGACTGAGCTACCAGGGAAGGCATATATATATATGTGTGTGTGTATGTGTGTGTGTGTGTGTGTGTGTGTATGTATATTCAGAATGTTCAACTCACTCTTCAAATAATTCCAGACAGAGCCAGTTACTTGTTCTGTATGAGAAGTACTTCACCTCTCTAAAGAAAGCAGTAACTGTAAGCTACAGGTTGTTATCTCTGGCTTTAAATTTGCATTTATTTTAACTACTTTCAGTTTCTTAGATGCAATGTACATACAAATGCAAGACAGAATTATTTTCTGGAAGTATGCCCTTGTTTCTCACTGTTCAGCATGCGTGCATATATATTGCTAAAATTACAGCCTAATGATAGCAAATTGCAGAATTATGAGATATTCTGTACCTTAAAAAATTTTTTTTTTAGAAATAGAAAATCAGGAGACTTTAATAGCAGATGCTGCATCATGATTACAGTTTACTGGAACTGTTTTTCTCTAATCATACAGAAATCATGTTATATCCCAGAGAGATCTCAAAAATATATAGGAATCCATTTATCCTCCAAGAAAATGGAGGTCTTAGAGTAATGACAAGAATCTGCAATCAAGTTGGAAGCTCTGACGTCATAAATTGAGATGATGCCCTAATGGCTAGATTTTCCGAATCCACAACATAGTGAAGACATGAATAAATGAGGACAATATTGACCACAAAGGGTATCTATCATTTTAATCTTTCTCTGTTCCTTTGTAAGAATTTTTCAAAAGAGAATTTATACATTTTTATAATGAAGGATTTATAATCTCCATTTCTAGGTTAATTAATTGGTACTTGATGCATTTGTTAGAAACTGATAAAATGAATTATGCACACATAAAGATACTTTTTCATATTTTCTACGTATAGCTAAAGAGGTAATCTATGTCCAAACAATAATCATTCCTTCCAAATATTGTCAAGAATTCCAACTCCAAAAAATAGTTAAATAAGTGTTTTAGAAAGCATCACATCCAGTAGACTATGCAATTTTATTTCCTGCCAGAGGAAAACTCTAATGTTGATTTCTCTGTGTATCTTCCTAAAAAGTGAAAAAAAATATAAAAGCTTACATTTTTAATGTGGTCTTTCACATTTACATTATTTTAAGCTTTTGCAAAGTAATGAGCTTCAATAACTTTAAACTTTAGTTTTGATTTTTAAAAATCACCGGGCCTTAAATGGAAATGTTAAAACTATCTAAATGCAAGGCTACTTTTTAGTATATTCATGGTTTTAGTTCTAGACAAGTATGTCAGGATCTCAGGAAAAAAGAGTTGGATAGACAATGATTCAGTTGATAGATTGTAAGAATATATTATTTAAGCTTGCAAAAGTGATATTTTATGATATCCTATGTTTGATTCAATGTCATCCAAATGAAAACAGGATCAAAATATTACCATGAAAAAATTTTCAGACATTTTTCAAGATAAGGCATTCATTTCCTTTTCTATCAACAGCTTTGGAAGCAGTTGTTAGAAATACATCTAATCTCTTTTAAACTGCAGATCCTTAAGGCTGCTGTGATCACTAAACCAAAGGTTTTCTAATTTGCGGATTTAGTTAGCAGACGTAGTTAGCACTATTCTCATAGCATTAGCAGGCACATATACGTCATTTCAATTTCTTCCTTAAAATATCATTGTAGTCTGCTTCTGGCAAGAATACTTTTCATATTAACAGAACAACAAATGAAAATGCAAAAGTTAAAAAACTCATGTCATTTATCCTAGAAGACCATATCGTGAAAAGTACGTATGAGTCAATAGCCTTTAAGAGAGATACCATACTTCTCATTCTTTTAAGTGGTTTGAGATTTCCCTAATGATATTGCAAGAAGATATAAGCAATGATATAAGCAGTAAGAAACAATTTGAGTAGTGTGAATCACAATAACTGTGGAAAATTCTGAGAGAGATGGGAATACCAGACCTCCTGACCTGCCTCTTGAGAAATCTGTATGCAGGTCAGGAAGCAACAGTTAGAACTGGACATGGAACAACAGACTGGTTCCAAATAGGTAAAGGAGAGTACGTCAAGGCTGTCTACTGTCACCTTGCTTATTTAACTTCTATGCAGAGTACATCATGAGAAACGCTGGACTGGAAGAAACACAAGCCGGAATCAAGATTGCTGGGAGAAATATCAATCACCTCAGATGACATGCAGATGACACCACCCTTATGGCAGAAAGTGAAGAGGAACTAAAAAGCCTCTTGATGAAAGTGAAAGTGGAGAGTGAAAAAGCTGGCTTAAAGCTCAACATTCAGAAAACAAAGATCATGGCATCTGGTCCTATCACTTCATGAGAGATAGATGGGGAAACAGTGGAAACAATGTCAGACTTTATTTTTCTGGGCTCCAAAATCACTGTAGATGGTGACTGCAGCCATGAAATTAAAAGGCGCTTACTCCTTGGAAGAAAAGTTATGACCAACCTAGATAGCATATTCAAAAGCAGAGATATTACTTTGCCGACTAAGGTCTGTCTAGTCAAGGCTATGGTTTTTCCTGTGGTCATGTATGGATGTGAGAGTTGGACTGTGAAGAAGGCTGAGTGCCAAAGAATTGATGCTTTTGAACTGTGGTGTTGGAGAAGACTGTTTAGAGTCCCTTGGATAAAAGCAGAGATATTACTTTGCCGACTAAGGTCTGTCTAGTCAAGGCTATGGTTTTTCCTGTGGTCATGTATGGATGTGAGAGTTGGACTGTGAAGAAGGCTGAGTGCCAAAGAATTGATGCTTTTGAACTGTGGTGTTGGAGAAGACTGTTTAGAGTCCCTTGGACTGCAAGGAGATTCAACCAGTCCATTCTGAAGGAGATCGGCCCTGGGATTTCTTTGGAAGGAATGATGCTAAAGCTGAAGCTCCAGTACTTTGGCCACCTTATGCGAAGAGTTGACTCATTGGAAAAGACTCTGATGCTGGGAGGGGTTGAGGGCAGGAGGAGAAGGGGACGACCGAGGATGAGATGGCTGGATGGCATCACGGAGTCGATGGACATGAGTCTGAGCTACCATACCAGTGGAAGCTACCATACCAATGGAAGCTACCATACCAATGGAAGCCATACCAATGGAAGCCATCCACTTCTCACCTGTACTATTTATTGTCATAGTCTTCCAACTAACACACAACTTCCATCTTGACTCCTTGTATAGTGTTTATCATTCAATGGGCAGAGTAATTTATTTAAAATATACATCTGATTAATTTTGACCTTGCTCAAAGTAAAATCAAAAGTTCTGTGCATGGTTTTTTACAAGTTATATATCATTTACTTTGGATTGTCTTCTCCAACCTTAATTCATCCCGTCCTCTTTTCTCTCTCTAGACCAAACTGAGCCTTCTTATATTCATATAGGTTGAGTAGTTTCTTGCTCCTGGGCCCTTGAACATCTTCTGTTCTGACAGTTCTTCTCACAGATATGCACATGGCTCTTTCTTTCAGTTAATTTAAATTATTCCTGAAATAACACTTTATCAGACACTCTTGCATGAGCTCCTACATCACTTGTTCTCTTACCCCACCCATTTTTAATAGTTTAATCGTATTCATCATATAATCCTCACCCATTAGAATATAAGTCCCCGAATTCTGAGACTTTGGTTTATCACTGTAGTTTTACCAGCACACAAGGACAATGCCTGGTACAAAGTAGAAGCACAACAAAAATTTATTGAATTAATTCAGAAAAGTTGCATGGAGTGATGGTGTAGAGACTGTGGTAAACACACATTTAATTATAGAAGTTCCTTGGGGTGATATCCATTTATGTAGTAGCTGAACTGGGTACTTGAGCTTGTGGAATATGCTCCTTATACAGCCTCTAGAATTCCTAGGCACATAGGGAAACTTTTCCCCAACAAGGAGATTGCTAGTTATGATTTCATTAGTGTATTCTTATTTATGACAGTTAGGTGCCAAGGGAAATGGCATTCTTAATCCTTTCCACTACAAGTATGTAGATGCACCTTGCTTCGAAGTCTGACTTATTCACCTGGAAAAACAGTCATTAAAAACTTGAAATTACCTAAGAAGAGATTCCTGTGAGGACAGTCACAGTTGGTTGGCAGCACCATAGCTAACATTGCCTCAGTGTCTGGTAATGTGCACATTCCCTTGAGCTTGGGGAATGTCTGCTCTGATTTTCTCTCTTTGTGTTTGATGCAGTAACCCTAAGAGTGCCTGGGTTCCACTCTGTGTTCAGAAAATAGCATGGATTTTTGGCTTGTGCATTTGTTTGATTTTATGCCTTTAGCTTTCCCACCTTGTTCTCAACTCATGAGAAGAAGTGATTGAAACCTCTGTCTTAATAATTTGAGGTAGATACTGCCTTATATGGATTGATGTCTTATAATCTGGTTTTTCTCCTTTCCATATATTTGAGCATTTGTTGCCATCAGTCCTTAGATTAAAATATCTATATCTACACATAGATAAAATGGTTTTATGTAACTGTAGCTTAGTCATGTCCAAATCTTTGCCACCCAATGGACTGTAGCCCGCCAGGCTCCTCTGTCCATGAGATTTCCCAGGCAAGAATAGTGGACTGGGCTGCCATTTCCTTCTCCAGGGGATCTTCCTGACCCAGGGATTGAACACGTGCCTCCTGTATTTCCTGCCTTGCAAGTATATTATTTACCTGTGGAGCCATAGGGGAAGCACATGTATACATGTATATATGCCATTATATCCACAGGGTCAAAGATTTCTGGAACCAGTGTGTATTTTTTATATCAAACTTGCAGGACTAACAAATATTTTTCTTTAATTTCTCAAGTTGCCAACTGTTGTAGATTTCGTTTTCACTCTGGATTCCTTAAGACTTCTCCACCAAAGGCATAAAGGAAACAGCAATTATTAGGTGTCTGCAAATAAGTGGATGGTTTCCTCACCTATTTATAATACACTTATAGGTGGTTTTAATATTATATGTAATTGGTTATAAATGTACATGCACACTGGGTATATATAATTCTGTATGCATGAAAATCTTTGATTAAACTATTTGGGACATTGTCATTAACGTCCCACCTTAAACTACAGCATGGACCAACCATGTTTCTTAATTCAATAGAAGAGTTAAGCTCTCTGAAAAGCTTATTAATATGACTGATAGAAGGGCATAGTCAAGTGAACCAAATTAAAGAACAATTCTTTTAGAGCTGAAATAAACTATAGTAGGTAATATTTAATAGGAATTTTACTTCTAAAATAGACATTTTTCGAAAAACTGACATAAATCAACCTCACGAGTCCTACTATAACCTTTTAAATAAAATACGTCTTTGGTAAAATATATACATATTTTTCCTTTAGTCATTTTTAATCATATTGAAAATAGGATGTTAACCTATGTTCATTTGCATTTCTCTTCAACTATTTGGAAAGACACAGAAAGATAAGCACAGTCTTTTCTGTGTCCCCATGACAAGTGTGAAGCTGGACACATTGCAGATACTCAATAAGGATTCGTGGAAACAGTGGATTCAATTTCCAGTTCTGTTTAGGTCACTACACTACCAAATGCTTACTCAAAGTTATATCAGAATATAATAGCTTTGTGGTATATATGATGAAAATTGTTCTATGCACAGATGGGAGTCAATGTTGACCAGCTCTAGATAAAATACTAGACAAACTCAAAGAGACAGAGGCTTTGTTTAGCATGTATCACAGAACCAGATGGGAACTTGAGGATCATGAACAAACAAGCATGAAGTTTTCCGTAAGAGATTCTCACAGTGATATATTTCTTTTGTGTACCACACTTTTAGAAACATATTTACAGTGAGCTTCATTTGCACCTTCAGAGAACATTATGGGTTGCATAGGGCAAAAACTATAATTTTCTTTTGAAAAATGGGAAGAAAATCTTACAAACAGAAAGGCAATGATTTGCCCAAGGTCGCACAATTAATCAGCTTTTGAATCTTAAAGACGGTTAAATATTAATGTACAGAAGAAGCTACAGTAACATTTATTTTTAAATAAATTCCAGTATTCAAAAAAAAGAGTGGTGCCATTAAATATGGACTGATTTACAGATATGCCAGTTTTTGATACTCTATCATTGGAAATGAATAGGTTGATTGACGATGGTACTCATACTACAACTATCCACCCATGAACTCTTCACAAAACTCATTAACCTCAGGATAACCTTGGTTAGTACCACCTAGCTATGATTACTCTTTTAACCTACATTTCATTAGAAATACACAGAATGATAATTGGCATTTACTTTTATGAATCCTTGTTACATCTCAAAAGAATTAAATGATAGCTGAAAAAAAGAGATCATGCCCTTTTTCTATGGATTCCTCACTATCATGCTTAATGGCAAAGAAGGTTTCAATGAATTTTTCATTATATATCTAGCACACAAATATTCTTCTTAGAGTTTGGTTTTTTAAGTAGAAATAAAAGTGGATCAGACAAATTTACAAATGATTTATAAGGCAACAAAACAGAAAATGTAAGAAAAGATTAAATATTAGTGTAGAACACACATTCTTAATAGTGATATTAAACAAAGCAAAGCTATAAGTATAAGCATTGTTACAAAAATTGAAAATAAGTTTCTGATTTAGATTAAAAAGTCACAAAATTTAAAGTGTATCTTTGTCCCTTAGCATATCCTTTATTTTTTTTTTTTTAATTTTTAGTCACTCAGTCATGTCTGACTCTGCAACCCCATGGGTATTATAGCCTGCCAGGCTCCACTGTCCACAGAATTCTCCAGGCAAGGATACTGGAGTGGGCTGCCACTTGCTTCAAGTTTAAAATTATATTCTCCCAGAGAAATTTTATAAAGGTAGTTTAAAACGTCTCTTTTTAAATTTGCAGTTAGGACAAAATATTGAGGATTTATCATAATCAGTGATAAAATGCAAAAGTGAAATCAGCAATGAATCCAAAATTTTCATTTCTTGTATTTGTTCTTGCTTTTGTCTAACACATTCACGGTTCCCCCAACTTTTCCAGAAGAAAGTAATTAACATGAATTTCTCAGTCATGTTTCATAGTTTGTAAAGCATAGATATGCTTCTGGATATGTTTCATTCCAATAATCTTTACATTTCTTCATGACTTCTATTAAGTTCTCCCAAGTAAAATAAATTTTTCTCCCTCATATAGTGTATGAATTAATGGATTCTTACCTTGAGAACTTTTCTATTTGAATTAAATGAATGATTATATCTCAGATTAGGAAAGAGGGGAACAAGAAATCAATTGAAATATCAATATTATATATGGAATACTACAACATAAATAAGAAACCTATAATAAAGTTCTAAAATATATTCTTATTTTACATTTACATTAAGTTAAAAATTATGTGATAGTAGATAGTATCTTTGCAAAGCTTAAGAAAAATCCAGAGATGTGAAAATTGGAATGGAAACTGCATGCATTGTCTTTAATGAGATCATTACATTTTTCTGTTAATGGCAGCAGTCTTGCTTCGCTATTTTACTGTTTTTAAAAATTTTTTGTCTGCCAATTACTTACTCTGCTTCATTGGTTCTAAGTGATGCAATACGCTAAATCACTTGATCTTAGACATTACTTATGAGGGCTACTTTTCGGTTAATTTTATGGCAGCTATATACTATAGTTAGATGTTAAAACAATACAATATAGGCCAAGTTTCATTTTAGTTTCTCCCCAGGGAAATGAATCACATAATGGGCAAAATTGAAATTAGATGCTTTTAGATATACATTAATGAGTGATTTTCTCAACTGTGAACTTTATAAATTTGATCAACACTTGAGTTGATTCTTTTACAATATAATAAAACTGCTATCCTGAACATGACTAATCCTTTCATTAAATATATTATTAGACAATGCCATGTTCTCTTTTTATGTTTTAATTTTTTATGGAAAATATCTGACTGGCTTACTCTCCCATGGATTATTAGTAATCCCATGTATTAGCTGCTTAATAACATTATTAAATACAAGAGAATAATAACAATATGTACCAAAATATGTCTCCCAGTCAAATGCCATAAGTTATTTTTGTAGGTTTTCTTCTTGGTGGTAAAGTTGTTGAAGATATCAAAAGTCTGCAGGTGCTCAAATTCAGGAAAGTTGCATCATAATTAATGTGTTCTATTTGGAGAAGGATCCATGAAACAATTTTATCTTGAGACTGAAAATATACTGATTCTTCTAATTTTGTTCAGGATTAGTTAAAATGTGATTTAACATAGCAAAAGGAATGATATGTAAGGATGTCTTATTTGATGTCAAATTTAAATCTTGGAAGCTTAATTGAATTTTAAAGTTAGAAGCTAGAGTTAAGAATTGTTGAACCTCGCATCTTCCATTTTCTCTTGAACCATTTTACACATCACCACCAAGAATAACTTTCCTAAAAACATAATGATCACTTTACAGGCAGCTCAAAAACTCTACATTTGTTCATTGCTTATTAGCCAAACATTTGCATCAACTGACATGCTGCAACTTCTTTTCATTCTAAACTAAACCTTACACTTTGGCACACTGGCTGTACTAATCTAGGAACCCTGTTTGTGCTTTGCCCTCTCCACAATTTGGCTCATGTTCAAGCCTAGAATTGCTTGCTCTTCACTCTGACCATTCATATTTCTGTATTTCTTTACAACTTGGGCAAATACTCATAAAATTTCCTGCAGTTCCTTCCTCTGAACATCTTCCAAATGACTGTTTCTGTAATTAATTTGACAATTTAAATTGTGTGTTTCAAAGTATCTTTTTATTTCAAGAAACATTATTGAATGTCTTCCATATACAAAGTAGTGGTATAAGTGCTGTAGGGTCACGATACTCAGAGAGAGGTCACAGGAACCAGAAGCATTGCTGATAATGCAGAATTCCAGAATCCCACCATGACCTCCTGAGCCAGGATTGAGTCTTCATGGCAAGATTAATTAGATCTCTCACTAGATTAAAGTTGGAGGAACTCCACAGTGGAGGATGGAAACATGAGCAAATCATAGCTGCCCTCATACAGATCACTAATTATGGAGCGTTACATAATCAAGGCAGAGTGAACATGAGGGTCACAAGGGAAGTTAAACAAAGTGTCCAGAGTAGGGGTAGGTTGAAGGGAGAAAGATCACAACCAAACACAAATATAACTCTTTATGCTATGAAGGCTTCCCTGGTAGCTCAGCTGGTAAAGAGTCTGCCTGCAATGCAGGAGACTCCGGTTTGTGGATGCCTGGGTTGGGAAGATACCCTAGAGAAGGGATAGGCTACCCACTTCAGTATCCTTATGCTTCCCTGGTGGCTCAGTTAGTAATCTGCCTGCAATGTGGGAGACCTGAGTTCGATCCCCGTGTTGGGAAGATGCCCTGAAGGAGGGCATGGCAACCCACTCCAGTATTCTTGCCTGGAGAATCCCCATGGACAGAAGAGCCTGGTGGGTCCATGGGGTTGTAAAAGAGTCAGACACAATTGAGCCACTAAGCACACACATTCTTAGAAGTATCATTACTAATAATAAACACTTATTTGCTGACTCTAGTGCATATGCTTGGTCCAGTGCTAGACATTTAAGGTGCCTTGTTTCCAGTCACCATAATGCTCATGCTCTGTAGTTATTAGTATCCTCATTTCATACATTAAAAAAAGGACAGATTTAAAAATATTAAATACTAGCTATTGTCCATGTCTCTTCTTTCCTTTTGACATTCCCCTCCCTAAACTTGTCATTTATATCATTACTCACACACTACTTTTTTGTTGAATATTGTATTTTTCTTAAACTTGATTTCAAGGACTTTTAAAGCTTTTACATTTATTTCTCTTTGATTCTGCTCTAGGACTGATTTCAGGTACAAAATAAATATTACATTAATTTCTGAAAATAAACAATGTCCAAAGGAGATTATTTTTTTCAATCTTGACAACATAGGTATACACTGGTCTCAATATAAATAAAGGGGGCCCAAAGTGTGTGTGTGTGTGTGTGTATGGAAATAGAAGAGTTAGGTTAGTTAAGATAAGTTGAAAACCTGAGAGAATAAAATAATAAAATTAGCCTGAGTATTACATGACTCCACTATAATCTCCTGAATACAGTGGAAAAGTAGAATATATTTTATTCATGTATTTGCTTACTTATTAATGGAAATGATAAGACTATAATGATTTTACATGAATTAATTAATTAGTAATTAAATTACCTAATAATCCCTGGTAAATAATCTTTGGGTAAAAACTCCCATTCGATTATCCCATAGAAAAATTATGATATCTATTTTGAAGTAGCATCAGGCTCCCTCTCTTGAAAAAGAATCCTGTAACTGTAAATTTATTAGTTTTCATGAACTCTAAACTTTTAAGTTGATGTATTAATAATTAAACCATTCTTCTAGAGAGGCTTAACATATGTTGAGTGCTCTTAAAACAAACTCAGACATATCAGTTCTAAGTTGCTTAAAATCCAATATAAGATGGCAATAAGCCCTTGACTTAAAAGAGAGGATTATTTATTTTGGAATAAGTGGCATTTTCTTTTTCTTATAGTCTAGTTACAGCATATAGAGTATACTGTAAGAGTTTTCTTTATAACTTGGTCAGGTCTAAATGGATTAATCAAATAAAGAAACAAGCATTTGAGAAAGAAGGCTAGTTTCATTCTCCAAAATAAATTCCTACATTTTTTATATAGTTCCATTCATAACAGAAGTATCAGAGACAGCAGGACTTTCAGAAAAGATGAACAAAAAAGGAAATAACTGCATTCATAGCACTTCTAGACCTTCTGCCTTCAACAGTCAATGACAGTTACAATTGGAGATACTGAAATTCACCCTTTTAAACTTATTTCCTTCTTGCATTAAACTATGTAGCATTTTCTCTCTTTTTTTCTTTTTTTCAGTCTCAGAATGTGTTTTTCTATTGAATATTACCAGCTGCCTACATGTTTTGAATTATTTGTGCTTGGTGACAACAAATTTTTCCAACCTTATTAATTTTTTTTAATAAAAAACAACCTAACATTCATTATCACCACTATTTTATGAATGGATTCCCTGATAGCTCAGTTGGTAAAGAATCTGCCTGCAATGCAGGAGACCCTGGTTTGATTCTTGGGTCAGGAAGATCTCCTGGAGAAGGGATAGGCTATCCACTCCAGTATTCTTGGTATTTTATCAAAGAAACTGTATTTTGTAATAAAGAGCAGATCCTAAATAAAAAAAAAACTTTAATGAAAAGCTTATTTACTGTCCATGTTGTTTAACTTTGCTACTATGCTAACTAAAAATACTCATCACAGACTTCAGAATGCATTAACCTGTATTTGAGAGTCTCTGGGTTAAGCCAACAGGCAGGTGCACTGTCTCCAGAATCACTGCAAAAATTGGCACTTCATCCTTCAATGTGTTTAACAGAAGCACAAGTGAAAGATTAAGGATGACGAGGCAGAATCAGAGAGGCTCAAGGTGACAAGAAACCATTGTTGTTGTTTAGTCACTAAGCTGTGTCCGACTCTTTTGAAACCTTCTGGACTGTAACCCGCCAGGCTCCTCTGTCCATGGGATTTTCCAGGCAAAAATACTGGAGTGGGCTGCCATTTCCTTCTTCAGCACATCTTCCCAACCCAGGAATTGAACCGCAGTCTCCTGCATTGCAGGCAGATTCTTTACCACTGAGGCATCTAGGAAACCCATACAGGTATGTTAAAATTCAGTTTTTAATTTTACCCAAGATGGGGCTGGTTTCGCCCGGGATCTGCTAAGTTGCTTCAGTCATGTCCGACTCTGTGCGGCCCCAAACACGGCAGCCCACCAGGATCTAGACCTTTGCAAAGATCGTGTTTTCTTGCTCAGTATTGGTTAATTTATTTGGATCAAGACTTTATGATTTAGGATATCAATTATCTCTTTTCCTATCAGAGAAGAGAAGAAGCATAACTCAAAATCATGAGTTTTTACAGATTCTTGGACTAAAATTGACAAAAATTCACTTAGCTTTCCCAAGAAATTGTCTTTTGTAATAGAATGTTTTGGGGAAAAATACCGAGGAGAAATGTTTTTCTTCTGTATTAAAACCACAAACACTTTTTTTTAAAAATCATGTTTAGTTTTCCTAGAGTTAGTATTTTTCTTTCATTTATTCAAAATACAGGAATAAAATATATTAACTGAACTGACTACTAGGAACTGTGCTAGAGACACAGCAGTGAGCAAGATAAACATGGTCCTGGCTCTCATGTTGAGTCTGATCTTCAGATTATACTCTGTCATGGATGAGGCCTTATAGATTGCAAAGAAATGAAAATGTCTGAATCCCTCTTAACAGTAACAGAGGGTTTTTTTTTTTTTTTTTGCAGTTAGAATTCTGCCAGTTTTTCATATGAGAGCATGAATGATAGTATTTAAGTGAAAAAATATACTAATTTTTAAAGGCTACTTAACTTTGCCAACAAAGGTCCATCTAGTCAAGGCTATGGTTTTTCCAATGGTCATGTATGGATGTGAGAGTTGCACTGTGAAGAAAGCTGAGCACTGAAGAATTGATGCTTTTGAACCATGGTGTGGAAGAAGACTCTTGAGAATCCCTTGGACTGCAAGGAGATCCAACCAGTCCATCCTAAAGGAGATCAGTCCTGGGTGTTCATTGGAAGGACTGATGCTGAAGCTGAAACTCCAATACTTTGGCCACCTCATGAGAAAAGCTGACTCATTGGAAAAGACCTGGATGCTTGGAGGGATTGGAGGCAGGAGGAGAGGGGACAACAGAGGATGAGATGGCTGCATGGCATCACCGACTCAATGGACATGAGTTTGAGTGAACTCCGGGAGTTGGGGATGGACAGGGAGGCCTGGTGTGCTGCGATTCATGGGGTCGCAAAGAGTCGGACATGACTGAGCAACTGACCTGAACTGAACTGAATTATCATTTTATTTTCCTAATTCATATGACTATTTTTGTTCTGAAAAAAATATTTTCAAGAATCTCATCATTTGAAGCGACTTAATAATTTTCTTCATATAATTAGAATTGTTCAATTTTAAGATATTAGAAGAAGGATAGTTATGTGGCCTAAATATTAGTTTTATGAATAAATCCACAGCTTGAAATTATTTATTCAGAAAACAAATCCTTTTCAGCCTCTTGGCTCCCACATATGATCTTGAATAGGACCAATATAAATCCTGCTTTTGTATTTCTGTTCCACAAATTCATAATTTGATGTTCAGTTTTCAAAAGATTACAAGCCAAGAATCATCAGACAACAAGAAAAATAAAATTAAGGCTTCCTGACTGTTGAGTTAATGCTCTTTAAGGAACCATCTCATGTGACTATATTCTGGTTGTTTAGTTTCTGTTGCTATTGTTACAAATTCTATTTCATGCCTGTAAATTATATTTTCTAAGTTTGCATGCACAAAATAATATTTATTACACCACTGGTTGGTTTTCTGATTTCTTGAATTCATGTATGAATGGGCAGCTGTTTTGTTTCAACTATTCATATAGTATATTAATATATGAAGTCACACATCTGGAACAGTGACGTTTTGAAGCTTCCTGAAGATGTTTACCCTCAAGACACATCCATCTCCTTAGTACAAAGCGTGGGCGATGTTAGAGTAAAGTATAGTCATGTTTTCATTTCATCATATGACACCTATTTCATTCTTTAGTCATAGGAAAAACATCTAAAATAAGAGATAGTCAATAAATAATGGCCTTCCACTTCTGGAATTCTTTTGGCCAAAATCTTCCTGAAATCTTCAATGTGACCACAGAGGATATCAGAAAGAAATACTTTATGTGTTTTTAAACTGATGTCTCTAGCCTGAAACACAGTAAAATGTTGCTGACTGAAGTTCATTTAGACTGAGTTAAACTGTAACTAAAAAGGCCTATCCTAGTTCACTATAAATCAATGACTAATGTGATAATTAGAGAAAATACAGGCTAAGGAGAAGACACAAAAGTTTGCATTTTCTTCTGAAATATTCTTATGTCTTTCCTTATGAAACAATGACATTCTTACCAATACTAAATGTTATGTGTTAATAATTGATAAACTTCTGTACCAAATAATACATGTTTATAATTAAGGACCATACAGTTAATGTGGCTATAATTCAGTTTAGACTCAGTGAGAAACTGTTCTCTTTTATGAGGTAGTTTTTTACGAAGAAGACAATTAGATTAATGACCACTGAGACAAAGAGTTTAGATGATGTCTACATCATCTACAAAACTTTAAGGCTTCTATGATTGTCTAAAATTTAAATAGAAATATTTTAAATGTAGAAATGGAATTACGTTTTACAGAAGAGTCACTTGACTCATAGTTTGATTCTGGTTCCAAGATTGGAAAGTGGACAAATCAGCTTGAAGCGATTTCATTACAAACATCTAGAGCACACATTCATTACAGTTTCATTATAAGGTATCATGCCATAGCAAAATTTGACTGTAACATGTCGAGCTGTGGAATATAATTGGCGATTTGGATGTTATCTAGAAGAACATAGTTGCTAGAAACATCTTGTTATATCCATTTCATGTATAACAGGTCAATGCCTAAGTGCAGTATTACAGGGAAACTCTAGAATAAGTCGTCTACATGGCACTCCTGGAATTTACATCATATATCTTATCTTCTGAACGTGGCATTTATGCTGCTGATGGGGTGAATACACAATGGTCATTGCAGTTAGTTAATTCTTTTTTTTTTTTTTTTAGTTAATTCATTTTGAAATGATTAACCCTCTGGTCACTTCCATGTGCACATTGCACTCAAATGTTTGCAAAGACACAAGGTGGAACGAAAAACAGAAAGGGCTGAAAATCAAGGACACTGGGAGAAGCTAAGAACAAAAAGGGCTAAGAAGATAATTAGGCAGAGTCTGAAGGATGCTCAAGTGTAACCCACCCTGAAAAATGCAAGTTATAGAAAAACCTCACATGCACATACAAATACCTGAAACAAAGTTTCATGAAACTTTTGCCTTTGTTTTCCGTACTTAAATAAGATGTAAGATACATCTTATTTAAGTACGGAAAACAACATATTATTTTATATTTTATTCTATTCTCCTCCTTAAAAATGTGACTGGTCCTTATAAAATAGGTAGATTTACTTCACTGAGTCATGACGTGGAGCTGAAAAAAGTGACTAAATTTTAATGAACAGTTCTTACACATGGACAGTTTTGAAGGGCTTGTTAAAACCAGAAAATTATTTGAGGAGATGGTCCATATCCATCAGATTCTGGAATGAATTCATAATATTCCCTCAAGATAAAAGCTAAAATATATAGAACTATTTTCAATTATAATGGCACACAGTTATTATATTAACTGGGCTTCCCTGGTGGCTCAGTTGGTAAAGAATACGCCTCCAATGAGGGAGATCTGGGTTTGATCCCTGGGTTGGGAAGATCCCCCAGAGGAGGGCATGTCAACGCACTCCAGTATTCTTGCCTGGAGAATCCCCATGGACAGAGGACCGTGGTGGGCTTCAGTCCCAGGGGTCACAAAGAATTGGACACAACTGAGCAACTAAGCATAGCACATTATACTAACAACTTTATATGCTTTATCTCATTTAATCCTTACAACAGCCTTTATAGATTGGTACAAATTGTATTCAAAAATTTTAGTTGCAGAAATTAGTGTGTAATGAGAGAAAATAATTTTTCCCTTAGATTACTTAGTTTTCAAATGGCAAATAGGATTTTTAATACAGGCCTTTTGATTCCAGGCCACAATTTTTTTTAACCCTCTGAAATCCAGTAAACTTAACTTCCTCCCCTGCCCCCTTCCTCCCTCTCACAAAAATGTTTATTCATAATCTGCACTCTACCATACACTGAGAACATAAATGTAACAAAGACTGCCCTGATACTCTATATAATCCAGTGAAGGATAAACAGAAGTCAAGGCTGAGGGTAATTTCAAAACAATAATAAGAGTCAGAAAAGCAAAAATAGATACAAATTGACCTTGACACTAAGGCAACTTCTTTAGACAGTAAGTCTTTTGTAAATTTCATCCTTGAGCAGGAAACAACCTGGATTGGCAGGTTCAAAACCTATAACCCAGGAATCTGCCACATTGAGCATAGCTTTAATTCTTAGTAGTGGACTGGTACACTACACACTGGGTCACCCTGGAGGATCCTTGACTGTTACTAAGATGTATTCCGTTGAATGTTCACATGTTAACTCTAGGGTGCTGTTTGCTATAATGAGATTAAGTGCTGGTTGCTGCAACCCATTGAGAAATGTGCACAGTCATTAGTAGTGTCTCCACTGTGGGAAAAAGGCTCAGGTGTACAGAGCAGAATTCTTTACCGTAAAACTAATATTAGTAAAGGTCAAATTCTCAGCTCTGGGTGTAATTCATGAAATTCACAATGTGCCTGTCAACTTCCCTGACAATACGTATGAAAAAGATTCAGAATTATAGCAAAACAGAGAACTCTTTACAAAGAGTCACTCAAGGCTAAATTGCTTTTTTACAGTGGTTAACAGAACTCAACCTATTAGCTAAGGGTTTATATTCCTTGGCTTCCCTGATAGCTCAGTTGGTAAAGAATCTGCTGGCAATGCAGGAAACTCCAGTTTGATTCCTGGGTTGGGAAGATCCCCTGGAGAAGAGATATTCTACCCGTTTTAGTATTCTTGGGCTTCCCTTGTGGCTCAGCTGGTAAAGAATCTGCCTGCAGTGCATGAGACCTGGATTCGATCCCTGGGTTGGGAAGATCCCCTGGAGAACGGCTACCCACTCCAGTATCCTGGCCTGGAGAATTCCAAGGACTGTATAGTCCATGGGATCACAAAGAGTCTGACACAACTGAGCGACTTTCACTTACGTTCCTTTTTCCATTCATATAAATTTAAATAGAAACATCGTTTCAATAGATGGTGGCTAATGCTGGTTGTAATTATTAGGAATATGTGGAATGAAGGTGAAGCATCTCACAGGAATAGACTCTAGTTAGTGTTATCTGTTGAAATGTTTGGTATGATTTTGAAGTATTAAGGTTTCAAGAAAATGTCAAATAATTATGTAGAAACCAAGAGTCAATATGGGAAGCTACAACTACTTTCAATTATTCTGTAATTCTTCTTTTGTAATTGTCTTTTTCAGTCAGTTATTAGCCATGTGGGAAAATATGTCTATTTAATTTATAGTCTCTTTATAACCTTTGTCTAATTTTTGATCCTCAATTTATATACCATACTTTGCTTATTGAAACATTGGTTGTTTCTGAAACTTAGTTAATCTTTAGAGAAGAAAACTTGTTATTTAAAAGTATTCTTTCCTTTTAAGGAAAGTTTCAAAGGAAGTTTCAGAAATAATATCATGCAGCCTCCTAAAGGGGTTGCTTTGAAGGGAAAGAACTTGTTTGGTATGTAAACTCTGATAATGTTGATAAAATTTCTTCTATGACAACATTGCATTGTAAAGCATTTAACAATAGGCAAATGAGACAAAAAAGCCCTTCATCTCCATTGGGATGGTGCTATAATGTTCATTTCAGCATAGTTGATGTGACTTTAAAAAGAGTGTCTGAACCTCCTCAGGGGTCTCCATGTGAGTGTTTCTGTCCTACAAACAGGGGGACAGAGAGAACTGCTTGAGTGTAGGGTTTGATGAGGCTCTATAACCTCTGAAATTGGGATGACATCTCCTGGTCCCTTGGCCATCACATGAGTGATGATACTTCTCTCATTCTGAGGATGTTTCCAGACATCTCAAGCTTAATACAACCAAAATATAATCAACTCATCCTTCCCATTTTTCTCAATAAATATATTCAGTTTCTGAAGCCAGATATCTGGTATTACTCCCTTTTTCTAAACATACAACTCTGAATCATCAGCAATTTATCCACAAAATGCAATCTCAAATCCAACAACTTCTTTCCTGTCTATTTTTATTAAGGGTCCTTCACATCATTCCAACAGTTACCACCTCACCTCTTCTTTTCTACCTCCTTCCCACAAACCAGTATTAACACAGCAGCAAAGGGATCCTTTTTACCAAGTAAATCTTAAATCTAAGCATGAGGTTCTCTTGCACTTATCCTTTCAATTGCAGTTTATTTCATTTAGAATGAAATCCTGTCTTTGCCACCTCCTTAGTGGCTCATAATAATTACTTCCCTCCTGTCCTTGTTTGTCTCTCCAGAATCATTTAAGTTTCAATTGCCCTGATCCCCTCTGAGTACTTTGGACAAGCAAAACTTTTTCCTCATTCCTCTGAATATCTTTGCAGTGGTTGTGTTGACATTCCCACTGATCACATTAGCTGACATACCAACTTCTTAGAAACCCCATTGTTCAGCATATTATAGTATATTGTCCTGCTGTGCTGCTGCTGCTGCTAAGTCACTTCAGTCATGTCTGACTCTGTGCGACCCCATAGACGGCAGCCCACCAGGCTCCCCCGTAGGGCACCTTATATTTTGTGTATTTGTTTATTTTTCCCAGCATTAATTAGATTTTCTTTTTCTCTATTCTTGGATACTGAAAAGTAACCTCCATAAAGACAACAGTCATATTAGTCTATTTTACCATCATAGTACCAAAACACAGAATCTGGAACATGAAAATACTCACATATTTGTTTCTTATCTATATTATTGCAAAGGGTAAATGCCTCCCTGGGTTTTCTCAGGTGGTAAAGAATTTACCTGCCAATGTAGGAGATATAAGAGATGCAGGTTTGATCCCTGCGTCAGGAAGATCTCCTGGAGTAGGAAATCACAACCCACTCCAATATTCTCTCCTGGGACATTCATGGACAGAGGAGCTTGGCAGGCTACAATCCATGGAGTCACAAGGAGTCAGACACAACTGAGAGACCAAGCACAAACACAAATGCGCCCCTCTTCTGAGTTATTGCCACCTTCCCACCCTCTTTTTGTTATCAAGTTTATCTTCCTAAAGCTGACTAGAGCATAGTATCATTTTATTTCTTCCAAACTGTTTATGTTTCCCTTAACCTACTGAATAAAGTCAGAGGGACTCAGATGAGAATGGCACTCAAAATCTTCCAAAATTACACAGAAATATCTCTGTTCTGTCACAACTCTTCAACAATAATGTTTATCATGTTTCAGTCATGCTGATCTATTGAACCAACTTGATATCCAATGTAATGACATCTCAAGTATTTCTCACCATTATCTCAGAAAATTTATTCACTTTAACTCACTGAAAAATTCAACCTTCATGATTGATGTGGAACCAAATTCCCAAAAGTAAGAATTCCCTGAACTTGCAAGTCTATTGCAGTCATTTTAACACGTCATCCTGGAACATCAAGTCGAGAGAAGGAAATGATCCTTTGGAAAAGGAGTGCATGTAGTCTAATGCAACTTCAGATCATCTATGAAGCTGTCTTTCTAGGAAACCTAGGCCCTGCAGAAGCAATTATTTGCTACATTTCACTCTTTCCTATTTTCTAGTACAATAGCAGAGCAGTTAAAAAGGTGATTTATATAGAACTAAATTCTGGTAACCACAGGCAGGATTTACAGGAGAAATGCTAAAGCAACAACAATAAACAATACTGAGATTTTGGCTGTTGGGAAGAAAGAGCAGCACTTTAGCACTCTGTCACTCTGAGATGCAGTTGCCCCTTATCAGATAAGGATGCATCCAGGAAAGCGACAAGTGTCAGCCTCCAGGAAGACAATGAGCATACTGCTTTGAAAGGGAGAATATTTCTCCTTTAGACAATAGAACATTCATTGGCCTTCTTCGCTATTATTATTAACCCCAGGCTAGCCTAGCAAACACTTTCTACAAGAGAATATCTTGTCCATTAGAATAATTAGACCACTGCTGTTGCTGCTGCTAAGTTGCCTCAGTTGTGTCCGACTCTGTGCGACCCCACAGACAGCAGCCCACCAAGCTCCCCCGTCCCTGGGATTCTCCAGGCAAGAACACTGGAGTGGGTTGCCACTTCCTTCTCCAATGCATGAGAGTGAAAAGTGAAAGTAAAGTTGCTCAGTCGTACCCGACCCTTGGTGACCCCATGGACTGCAGCCCATCAGGCTCCTCCATCCACGGGAGTTTCCAGGCAAGAGTACTGGAGTGGGGTGCCACTGCCTTCTCTCAATTAGACCACTGGCCCTCAGAAATGGTGCCCCTCTCAACGGGGTTTACAAACTTATCTGCCAATCCAAATTCTGTTTATAAATTATCCTGGAGTCAGATATAAATGAAGGACTTCAATAGTAAGGCCATTTTCTGTCACTGATGACCTGGCCAAGTCATCATTTTCTGGATTTCTGAAGCAATAGCAGAGTATAACACACATGTCTATGAAGTGTTATGGAGTAGTTGGGAAAACGTGAGCTGGGGTCAGGGTTATAAATCCTCACGTGGTTATTGTAGATATCTAGTGCGTGAATTTGATTTAAAAGATCATTCAAGTTTTCAAGGACTTCATTTCTTCATCTGTCCATGAAGGCTTATTAAAATAATTTTACTTATCTCTTCTTACTGTGAATTCCATAATAAACTCTATGATAAATGCAGTTAAATTGTTAGTGTATATTGTTTGAAAAGGAAAGATCAAGGTATAACATAGTATGCTTAGTATTGTACTTATTAAACTTTTCCACCACATTTTCTCATAGGCAGAAAATGATAAATACCTCCCTCTGGAAATTTCTTTGAAGTATCTTGTTTTATTTTAAAAACTATTCCAATGTTTTTTAAAACATTTTCTCCATAAGGTATTCTTGTGCATTTTAGTACAAAGTGCTGAATATAATTACTTAATGTTAGAAAAAATCAATACACTAAAAACATTTTTACCATACTTATCCTGTGATGTTGACTATCTCCTGGCACACATTAGCTTACTAAATGAAGTTTTAATCCAATGTTCATCACATTTTAATTGAGTTTAGCTGGGGAACATATAAATATAAGTGGGAAAGAATATGTGTGTATGGGGAAAGGATATCAGGAGGTAAAATCTGGAAGAGTTCTGGCAAAGGAATTGAATGAAACAGCAGAGTCTACAACTGCAAACAAAACTAGATGAGGTGGATTTTTACTTCTATAGACTTTATTATAGATGAAAGGGCCCTGAGGTTCAAATCAAGCAAATCTAAAAATGAGTCTCCATTGGAACAGTTTGTGCCAGCTGTTTGAGGCACTTAGCTTTGAGTACAATCTTTAAAAAAATTACTGAAAAGGTTAAAATGTTTATTAGAGATTTGTTTACCTAAAAAGCATGCTATATACAAATTAATTTTAGACTCCAACAACAGTAGGGGTATACATAATTTAAATGTATTGGGATATGAAATATGGAATTCAACTTTGGTTAGTATCTTTGTAATGAAGTAGGAGCTGCCTTTTAGGAATTTTAACAGTTAAGAAGATATAGAAATGACTGTAATTCTACTCCTGAAATGACAAAATATCTCATAAGAAAAATGAAGTACCTCCCTCCCCAGCCAGAATTTTGCCCCCTACATCATGGTATGATGTAAGGAGCAATTCAAGGAAAAGGAATTTGTTCATTATGAAAGGAAAATAAAAAGCAAAAAATGCTAAATCATGACTGTCTTTGATTGTGTAAATGGTTGCAAGTTTCCTTCCGTGAAGTTTTCATTTTCTGGGTACCTGCAAGCATGCAGTAGACCAATTGACATTTGGTGGTACTGTGGTGTGCCATTTTTCCTTTTTTTTGGAATCATTGTGTAATAGCTCATATATGTCCCCCAAATCCAGATTATGGCCTCCCAAAAGGAACTGAAAATTAAGGTAAATATTCAGTCTTCTACTATACAAAGAACTGAATTTCCTCTCAATCTCTATGGCTGTCTTTGTGCTTTTCTTAGACTTATATGCATACTATTCTGTAAAGAACAATTTGTTTGAAATTTCATTTATTTTACAATTTGAATTTATGAAATGATTTGTGAAACAATGTCTGAGAATAACATGCAACCCTCTTCCAATTTATCAGTGGAAATTCAATTTTAACATCCTTCTTCAAATGCCTAAAGAAGTAACTGAATGAGACACATGTGATTACAGTGTTCATGAGTTTATCAAGTTTCTGATAGATTAAAAAATTATAACAGCTAGGAACCAAAACTCATTACACATCCAATAAGAAGGGGCTCATTCTTTCTGGAACTAACCTCCATGATTGAAATGCATGTTCTTAAGACTTACATTTTACTTAGTGAGTCATGGAGACTTGGGATCTTAATGTGTACATGCAATAACTGAGTATTCAATACAACAGTTGAAAAGGGGTAAAATTTAATTATTTGAGGAATAGTATGAAAGAATTTGCAAAATAAATATGCGTCTGATACAATGCAGTAAAACAGACAGGGCTGTTTTATTTTTCTACATACTCTTTCACAATTCAGTAGCTTAGCAGCACATCTTATGTATTTCCTTCACTGCTGAATGACTCTAATTACTTTATTTAATGGGAAACACTAGTGTACACAAAATGAGTGTCATGAGGAGACAGGGTGATGGAACTAAAGTGTAAATTACCTCTTTATTTCATGAACTATAAGTTTAAATGTTTGGGCAGAGGGGATTTGAAAGATGAATTGCAGTGTTTTGTTCTGATATAGTTGCTTGTTTAAATTCAGCCTGAGTTGTTTATCAATTCCTTATATCCTAATTCAGGGACAAATTAGCAATGGCACAACAGCTCTGTATCTGCCCGTTAGTAGGCAACAATTCACATAAGACATATTTTGTGTACAGAGAGCTCTTGGCTAAATGTTCAATAGGGGAGATTCGGAAAGCTTTAAGAACCAACTTGCTGCATTTATTTTGGATCAGGCGCATTTCAGTGTTTGGAGAACCCAGATTAGTTTTATGCTGTCTTTTTGGTAAGAGTAAATTCAACAGAGCTGTTAGTACACAGCCCCACCTGTGTGGTCTAAGTGCCATGGGCCAGGACTTCCCTGGTGGTCCAGCAGTTTAAGACTTCATCTTCCAAAGCAGAGGGTGTGGGTTCGATTACTGCTTGGGAAGCGAAGATTCTACATGCCTTGTGGCCAAAAAAACAAAACATAAAACAGAAACAATATTGTAACAAATTCAACAAAGAGTTTAAATATGGTCTGCATAAAAAAAATATTTTAAAAGAGGAAAAAAAAATAAACAGGGCCAAAGATTTCTTCCTATGAAATATCCTTTTCTCTTCTAACTTATGTTAGCGGTTTTCTCAAGCAAGCATAGGCAAGAGCCCTGTGATGAGTCCAGGGTTTTGTAACCTGTGGGGATGTTTCAAATATCAATAAAAGGAAGTCTTACAAGGTCATCTTATCAGGTGACTCATCTTGGAACAAAGTCTGTTTTTCACTTTATTGTGGAGAACAGAAAATTTTATTTTTTTTGATTCTCTCTCTCAGGTTTTAATCTCTGCAACTTTATTCATCGGTTCCTTTCTAATCTAAACAATTCAATGATGGTCTTTGGACACAGACTGGAGTTTTGAGAACAATTTTTCCTACTGCCTTTCACCCCAACTCTAACCAAATAAATATCCCAAACCCATTCACATCCTCTCAGTAAAAACTCATTTCAATGCTAACTGACATCCCCTGAAAATATAAGGTGAAGTGAAGTGAAGTGAAGTTGCTCAGCCATGTCCGACTCCTTGCAACCCAGTGGACTGTAGCCCACCAGACTCCTCTGTCCACGGGATTCTCCAGGCAAGAATACTGGAGTGGGTTGCCATTTCCTTCTCTAGGGGATCTTCCCCACCCAGGGATAGAACCCGGGTCTCCCGCATTGCAAGCAGACGCTTTAATCTCTGAGCCACCAGGGAAGTACCAAGTTACAAATCTTCCATGACTGGGCCAGAGGAGGTCTATGAACTGATGCAAATGGCCTTGAAAGGTCATGGTCGACCAATCCTGTTTTCTTTAAAATTCTGTTTCTTATTAACGTGAAGTTCTGAACTGATAAAAACTCTTTGTAGCCTCATGTTGTAGAAATGCACAGAAAGGTACAATGGCAAATTATGTGTATAATCATGAAATATCCTCTGAAACTATTTGGAATTTATTAAGTAATAAAGCACATGTGCGTATGCTTGGTTGGTCAGGCATTTTCGACTCTGCAACCCCATGGACTATAGCCTCCTTTGTCCACGGGATTCTCCAGGCAAGCATACTGGAGTAGGTCGCCATTTCCTCCTCCAGGGGATCTTTCTGACCCAAGGGGCGAACCACATCTCTTCCATCTCCTGCACTGGCAGGCAGATTCTTCACCTGGAAAACGAACAAAGCACAGTGGAGCCCAGATATTCATCATCAGAGCAATCTTGTCTCCCCACTGGCTTTCATTTAATGGCACCTTTCTCTGCTTCCAGATGGCTGCAGGACCTTATCTTCCCTTAAGGATAGAACTGGGCTTCCCTGGTAGTTCAGTGGTAATGAATTCACCTGCCATGCAGGAGGTGCAGTTCAATCTATGGATTGAGAAGATGCCCTGAGAAAGAAATGGCAACACATTTCATTATTCTTGCCATGGAAAATCCCATGGACAGAGGAGTCTGGAGGGCTACCATCCATGGGGTCACAGAGAATAGGACACAACTTAGCAATGAAGCAACAATGATAGAACTAAAACTCAAACTAAAGCATACAAATCTTGTGTGATTTCTTTGGGGTTGCAAGATGGGGGTTTTCAGAAACTGATATTGGAAGCAGCTTTTGATAGGTGGGAGCTTAGAGTTCTAAGAACAAGAGCTGAGTCGGTGAAAAGGATAAAAGGGCAAGCTGGTTCACAATCCTGAAAATACACATGTATCTACATAAAAAAGCAATAGAAACAAGATGAGCAGATGAAGAGCATCCTATTATGTTCCCCTTTAGTATGAAGACATATTTTTTTTAAAAAAAGAGAGAAACAGCTTCCTTAAAAATGGTATAACCACAGAATGACTATACAAAGCTCTGAAAGTAGTTAGTTTCCTCATGAAGAGTGACTGCATAGTTGTACAACTGTCCTGGGTTTATTTCTGGGCAGGTGATTGATTCCTCCAGGGCCCTGCTTTTCAAGTATAGTCCGCAGAGCAGCAGGACAGGCATCTCTGGACTCCTGGTAGGAAATTCAGAATCTTGGGTCCCCCTTCATGATAACTCAGACTCTGCATTTTATCAATATCCCCAGTGATTCACATGCGTATTCGAATGAAACAGTCACTAGTCCAGGAAATTCATTTCTCTTGCTTTTGGGGAGGGATGTTGTTAAACCCAGCTACCCTGCATGAAACACTTGGTTCTAAGGCTGTGATATTTTCAGTTTCTGAGGAGGGTTCTGGCTTCTTATTCTTGAAATGTTTCAAAGATGGTTCCATAATTCTCAGGGAGACCAATAAGTATAGCTGATTTGGCTAAGAGGCGCTATCGAAACCTGCCTCATACTTTCATTATCTTTTCTGTAATACAGTTGGACATCTTCAGCAGTTTAGTCATCCATCCTATTGAGTATCTGGGGTTATGTATTAAGTAGTATGATAACATATCTGTGTGTGCTCAGTTGTTCAGTCATGTCTGACTCTTTGCGACCCCATAGACTGGTAGACTGCCAGGCTCCTCTGTCCATGGGATTATCCAGGCAAGTGGATTGCCATTTCCTCCTCCAGGGGATCTTCCTGACCCAGCAATCAAATCCACATCTCCTGTGTCTCCTGTATTGGCAGGTGGATTCTTTACCACTGAGCCACCTGAAACCCAGGCACTCAAATAGCTGTGTGTTTATTTATGGGATGATTACTATACTTTTTCCAAATTGTTGCAAAACAGGACTGTATATTTAAACATTTAGCGTTTCTATGAGTAGAATATGAAGGTAAGTCCAAGGTAGAATGTTTTTATATTGTTCTTCATTCATAGTCAAAAGGAGGAAGGGCAGTTCTAGGAGCATGTGACCTGTGCCATCAAACAGGGTCCTGGAATTAGAACAGCCCTACCCACTCCAGTATTCTTGCCTGAAAATCACATGGGCAAAGGAGCCTGGTAGGCTACAGTCTATGGGGTTGTATGAATTGGACATGACTTAGCAACTAAATCACCACCACCACCACCACACTTGATTTAAAGTTCAGGTAAATGTCTTGAAATTCAAAAATAATTTCTATACAAGAGGCTTGGCATTTTTATTTTGAAAATTATGTAGCTGTACCTGTGTGGAAGAGATCTAGTGGTAAGGAGATCCCTTAAACTTTAATCAGAAGTTCTGGCCTTAACTTTTCCCCTTATAAATACAACAGGTTGGAGGAATCTTCAGAAATGACTTGCACTACAAAATCAGCAGTGACTTTAAGCTTCAAAAGTTCAAAAAACTCAAACTCAATTTTTTTTTTTTTGCACAGCAATTATAGAAAAATAGTGGGTGACATCGAGATATCCATACTACCGGTACACAATATAGGCATTAGTCTTTCCCAGTGTTGGTTTGACCATATTGGTATAGCAGATTCTGGCAAAGTCTCAGTAAATCTGACTGCCAAGAAATATTGAGTGAGTTCCCAAGCTACTCCAAATCGTGTGCACAGTTATGTCAGGGTTGACCGAGTGCTGTTCAACCCTCTCCTTCTCATCAATGAAAGTGAAAAACATTGGCTAGAAATTTCAGTCAATCTACATGCTCTAAAACATCATGAGGGAAATGGAAGCTTTATTATAGAATCTGTTTCCCTCAATTTAATATTCTTTGGATGTTATCAAAGTCCTTAAGACAGTGATTCAGTAGCTTTTGTACTACTGCAGTTTTAACTGAGTAAGAAAAATATTCAGAATATTATGAATCTCTTTGCATGACCAGCATAGTGTTTTGAGATGATTAAAACCTGCTGAAAACCAAGGTCAAACCTGAGCATATGTAGGGAAAGTTTCAATAAAGAGTAAAATTTTCTTCATATAATAGACAACTAGTCTGTGTATAGGTAACTGGTCAGAGGGCACAGTATATAATCAGTCAGTTACTTGTTTTTGTTGTTTTTACAAAGGAATTTAATCATGAAAACTGACCAGGCCTTTGGAAGTCTGCAATATTGATGATATCAGCTGTTAGATCAAACAGTGAAGAAACTTTTCAACTTAGGCATTTGGAGGAGTTGCTGGCAATCCTTGACATTAACTGTTAAAAGGCTACTGGTCTTCCTGATGATGTAGCGGATTGAATAAACTACTGGAAACCATCTAACTCTGAAGGGCTGGGAGTAAAGAATAGAAAATTGCTGGAAGCCCAACCAGCAGAAGTGAAATGACAGAAGAAAATTTAAAAAGGGACTTTGAAGACTATACTGGAGCTCAGTTTTGGACTCTGGCAAACGAAAGATGATCAGCAAATAATCTATTGTGCGGGCTTAGAGGTACCATAAACTAGGCTGGAAAAACTAGAAGTGTCCTATGAACAGAAAATGTGGCAACACCATTAAAAACCTTTCCGTATACTTGCAAATGGAAGGAATGTCTGGATAATGTTATTTGTATGTGGTATCCTGTTTCTGGGACTTTCAGTTGTGCTTATACATGTAATGAAAGATTACTGTTCTAAGAACCTCTATAAAGCAAACAGATCTGAAACAAGTAAGTTACAAAATAACCAGGGAGCTGCTGTCTCCATCCCCTCTTTATCTTGCATTCTATGCTATTTTCAGTTCAGTTCAGTCGCTCAGTCGTGTCGGACTCTTTGAGACCCCATGAATCGCAGCACGCCAGGCCTCCCTGCCCCTCACCAACTCCCGGAGTTCACTCAGACTCACGTCCATCGAGTCGGTGATGCCATCCAGCCATCTCATCCTCGGTCATCCCCTTCTCCTCCTGCCCCCAATCCCTCCCAGCATCAGAGTCTTTCCCAATGAGTCAACTCTTCGCATGAGGTGGCCAAAGTACTGGAGTTTCAGCTTTAGCATCATTCCTTCCAAAGAAATCCCAGGGCTGATCTCCTTCAGGATGGACTGGTTGGATCTCCTTGCAGTCCAAGGGACTCTCAAGAGTCTTCTCCAACACCACAGTTCAAAAGCATCAATTCTTCGGTGCTCAGCTTTCTTCACAGTCCAACTCCCACATCCATACATTAGATTTTTAAAAATAATTTTCCATCTTTTCATACTGCTTTTATCTTGATGCTAAATTATATTTGATCATAGTATATCCTTCAATTAAATTTCTCAACTATTACAGATGTATAAATAATAAGTTTTTTGGAGTACACATCTAATCAAGTAATCTTTAACAGCACTATGCCTCCTACAGAAAAAAGAATCCACATTCCTTAGACTGATTAAATGCACTACTTAGTTAGTCTAGGCTTAATCTTTCTTTAACCTTAATTGTCACTACTTTCTTTCAGACTCTAAGCAACACTCAAGCAGACCTACTTCCGTTTTCCTGGCTGAGACTAGTGTTTTCTTAAAGTCCATGCCGTTGTTTTTACTGCTTCCTCTGTCTGAAATCATCTTCCCCCATCTTGCACATTTCACCTCTACTCACACACTGTCCAAAACAAACAGCACAGCCTCTGAGGAACCAATCCTATTTATTCTCCAAGGTGAGAGCAGTATCTTTTACCCTTATTTTAAATCCCATTACCTGTATCCCTTTAAAACATTTATCATGTTTGACTTATAATTTAGTTACACACGTCTTATTTATCACACTGAGAATAATCTTGTATACACTAAACAGTCTATCACAGTGCCTTAAGCATAGAATTTACTGAATAAATAATGAAAGAATGAATATAATGGATGAATGTTTACCTGGGATAAAGGGACTAACAGAGATAAGTAATAACATGGTTTATGAGAGAGCAGATAGAACCAGAAAGTAAAATTGAGAGTCTGTATGTGTCTTACCCTACAGATATTTTAAATGGAATATTCAGAAATATTCAATGCTATCCTTAAGATTACATTAATGTCTCAATAAAACTGGAAGAAAAAACTTTTGTGAAAAAGACTGCATTAATGGAGTGATGGAAGTGGGAATGATAAGGTAGAACCTCTGAAAACCTCACCTTCATAAGAACAATGACAATGCTGACAAAAGTTGTCAAAATAGACTTTACAAAAGTCTAGAAAATAACCAAAGGCTTGTAACAATCTAGAAAGCATTTATTCTAAGAAAAGAATGGCTGAATCTCCACAGGTGAGCTTTACATGTTTTAAAATTCACAAATTTCCAGTCTGTTCTTCCCAGTTTCATACAGCCTTTAAAACCATTAGCCCTATAATTACAGTGAAAGCAAGCAGTTTGACAAGAATGCATGGTTAGTTTCACATTTGAAAATTAATCACTGTAATACAAAACATCAATAACTAAGGGAGCAGAACACATGATTGTCTCAATAGAGGAGGAAAACTATGTGACAAAATCCAACACTCTTTCATGATAAAAATATGCCCCCAACTAGGAATAGAAGGGAACTTGTTCAACCTAAGACTTCCCTGGTGGCTCAGATGATAAAGTGTCTGTCTACAATGCAGGAGACCCGGGTTCAAGCCCTGGGTTGGGAAGATCCCTGGAGAAGGAAATGGCAATCCACTCCAGTAGTATTGCCTGGAAAATCCCATGGACAGAGGAGCCTGGTGGCTACAGTCTATGGGATCACAAAGAGTCAGATACAATTGAGCGACTTCACTTTCATGAAAAATCTACGGCCAACATTGTCTTTAATGGTGAAATACTGAATGCTTCTCCCCCAAATCAAGAAAAAGACATTTTACTGGAGTTTATAATCAGGAAAATTAGATAAGAAAAAAAAAAAGATATCTAAATTGGAAAGGAAGAAGTAAATCTATCTCTGTTTGCAGATGACATGATCCTGTACATAGAAAACCCTAAGGAATACACACAGGCATGCGTATATAGACACACACGTAAACAAAGAGCCAAAAAATGAGTTCTGATAACTGAGGGAAATAAAATTTGTATGTGAAAGTCAATTGTATTTCTATACATTAGCAATTAACAAACCAAAAACAAAATTAGGAAAACAATTTCATTTATAAGAGGCTTCAAAAAGAAAAAAATATTTAGGACTAGATCTAACAAAAGAAGCATAAGACTTATACACTGAAAATTCCAAAACATCATAGAAAAAAATATAAACACCTAGTGAATGGAAAGACATCCTGTGTTTTCATGGCTAAAATGGCAAAATTCTCCAAATTAATCTACAGATTCAACACAATCCCTATCAGAATCCCAGTAGGCTGCTTTGTAGAAGTCGACAATCTGTCCTAAGATTCATACAGAAATTCAAGAGACCTAAGATAATCAAAACAACCTTGAAAATGAAGAACAAATTGTTAGACTCACACTTACTGATTTTAAAGCTTACTACAAATCTACAGTTATCAAGACAGTGAGCTACAGGCATAAAGATAGATGATAGATGCAGATCAATGGAACAGAATTAAAAGTCCAGAAATAAACTCTCACATTTATAGTCAATTGATTTTTCCACAAGAATGCCATGTCAATTCAACTGGGAAATTATGATCTTTTCAGTGAGTAGCGGGACGGCTATATATCCATGTGCAGATGAAGAATGAAACTGGATTTCTATGCTCATATATAAAAAAATTAATGTAGATCAATTATCTAAATGATGAGTTAAAACAGTACAACTCACTGAAGAGAATACAGGAGAAAATCTTCACAATCTTTGATCAAGCAATTGTTTCTTAGATATAACACCAAAATCATAGACAACAAAAGAAAAAAATAAATTGGATTCATCAAAATTAAAAATTTTGCACTTCAAAAGACCCTATCAAGGAAGTGAAAAGAGAGTCTATGGAATGGAAGAAAATATTTGCAAATCATATATCTGATAAGGAACTTGTATATAAAATATGTAAATAATGCTCACAATACAATAATGTAAAGACAAAAAAAAACTCAATTAAAAATAGGCAAAGGATTTGAATAGCCATTTTTCCAAGGAAGATATACAAATGGCCAATAAGCACAGGAAAAGATGCTTAACATCATTAACCATAAAGAAAATTAAAATCAACATCACTTCACAGCTAGTATGATCGCTCTAAAAAATGATAAATACTGTCTGGGTGGAGTTTGTGGAATTGGAACCCTTATACTTACTGGTAGAAATGTAAAATGTTGTAGACAGTTTGAAAAACACTTTGGCAGTCACTCCAAATTTTGACACTGAGTTACTATATAACACATCAATTCCACTCTTAATTATATACACAGGAGAACAGAAAAGATACGCCCACAGAAAATCCTGTATATGAATGTTAATACTAGAATTAATCATCAAATCCAAAAAGTGGAAACAAGCCAAATGTCTCTCAATTGATGAATGGATAAACAAAATGTGGTATAACCATATAATGAAATATTATTCAGCCATAAAACTGAATGGTGTACCAATATATGCTGCAACATGGATAAATCTTGAAAACATTACATTAGGTGAGAGATACTAGATACAAAAGGTCACATACGGTATGACTCCATTTACATGAAATATCCAGAAAAGGCAAATTCATAGGGACAAAATAAAATAGAGTAGTGGTTGCCAGGCATTTGAGAGAGGGCCTTAGTGATGATTAATGGGTACAGTTTCCTTTGTGATGAAAAAGATGTTCTGGAATTAGATGTGGTCGTGTAACTGTTTCAGCCATTGACAACTCTCACTTGGAGGTCAAAGTTGCCCTGCTGAAGACCACTGATGTACATCTATATGTATCAATGTGGAGAGATCAACGACTGTAATAATAAAAAAACAGAACCAAAATTTGCATTGATGCGCTAAGAGTCGGACACGACTGAGCGACTTCACTTTCACTTTTCACTTTCATGCATTGGAGAAGGAAATGGCAACCCTCTCCAGTGTTCTTGCCTGGAGAATCCTAGGGACGGGGGAGCCTGGTGGGCTACCGTCTATGGGGTCCCACAGAGTCGGACACGACTGAAGCGACTTAGCAGCAGCAGCAGCAGCCATTTCAAAAATTGCCTGAAATTCAGGAGAGGAGTAAATTTCAAATGGGTAGAGTAGGAATAATCTGCACAATGATTTTCTTATGTGTATGATAAGTAGTAGTGTTCTACCTATGTCAAAGGTATGCTGAAATGATTAAAAGGTCACATTTATCAATGTCATTCTTTTTATAATTGTTAGATGAAAAATGATGCACCATAAAGGATATTCTTTCTGTTATATTCTGTACTTAATACAGTACTGAAAAGTATGCAGTCTGTTTTCCACAATGATTAAAGCATAATTATCTAAATAAAAATAAATCAAACTTTTGCATATTCCAGACAAGAGAATGCAAGGAGCACCTGCTTCTACTTTAATTGCCAGGGAGAACACTGAATCTAAATAGGATCCTCTGAAAGAAGAGATTACCACCTTAATTTAAAAATACCAAACTAAAAAGACAGAAAATGTAAACCATCCTTGTCAAGGCTCACTTAATAAGAATAACAGCAATCACTAACAGAATATAGTACATAATACTTACAGAATAATCGTAATTGTTTACATTTTAGAATTTATTAAATGCATCAGGTCTTACACTGCTCATTTTTAAACTGCATTTAACTACATGATCCTATTAGGTATGGCTGAAGAGATCACTCCCATGTTATAGCTATGGAAACTGAGGTTTATTAAGATCAGGACAAATGGGTAAAAAAATGATAAAATGGGGTCCTGAATTCAGGCTTACTTAATTACAAAGCCCATATAATATACCACCTTCCACTAATATTTTTAAAAATTTCTTAAATCTTAAGATTCATTGTATTTCTTATTACAGGCAGGTGAATCTGCAACTCCAATGTTGCCACTAGAGATAAAATTCACTATGATGAACATTTTGCAAATAAGCTTTCACAGGACAAGGAACAGAGAAACTCTGAATACTGGGATTTGTGGTGGGTCTGGAGAAGGTCAGGATATGATGTCTGGCTCTACCCAAAAAGGATAGGAGGTGAAAACCACAGAGGGTTAATAGGTGTGGGGTCATGAGTGGACCTATGCTTGTCTCACTAATGACCACCTGCTCTTTCTATAGTATTGTGCCACTTATCACAATCCTGCAAAACAGATAACATATATCAAATGCAGGACTGGACATCAGCCCCAAACCTTAACTGTGTACTCAGAATCACATGTTAATGTTAATGAACTCAGAATCACATTCACCCTCAGAAAAGAAGACAACCCAATTCTTGGGAATCGTCTGGTCTGGGATTTGACACATGTGCAGTCAACTTGGCTATTTGAGAAGTTGTTCTTGTAAGGAACACTCAGGACTTTCCTCATGGTCCAGTGGTTAAGATTCTGTTTTCTAATGAAGGGGATGTGGGTTTGATCCCTGGTTGGGGAACTAAGGTCACATGCGCCATAGGGTGTGGCCAAAAATTTTTAAAAAAGCAACACCTATCATAGGCTCCTTCTGAGTTGAGGAGCTATAAATGGTGTTTCCACATTTGCTATTATGTTTGAACTTCATATGAACCCATTAAATAGTAAATCCATACTCTATTATGCTCTAATTTTACAAATGAAGAGATGGTGATTCAAAGAATTTACACAAAATCAAGCCGGTCATATGTCAATGAGTGGGAAAGTGAGGGTCTTCTAGTTCCATGTGTAGGGAATGTTCTCTCTATTACATCTAACTTATATATAGATACATAATTTTTTCCCAGGAATTGTTTTGCTCTATTAAATACTTCTTTGAGGTTAATAATAACTGAATGCCTCACATGATTTGTGTTGAGTTTCTGCTCATCTTTCTCTGAGGGGTGGAAGGGAACATTTAATAGCTTTCTGGAGTAACACTCGCACAAACCGTTTAAGAATCTGAGTCTTTATTTTGATCTGCTCTACTTTATTTCAAGAATTCCTCTGAACTGTTTCCATAGAAACAACTAGAGAAGAAAATGATGAGCTATGTAACTTTCTCATGGATGTCTTTCTGAATTTTGGACATTCATTCCTCAGAAGATTTGAGATGGTTGTTTTTGGGGGCAGGACAAATTTCTAAAGGGGATCTCCTCACATATCCCCTGAGAGTTTTAGGTTTGAAATTCATAATCTATCACGTAATAAAACAGTTCAAAGACTGGAAAAGAATTCAAGTTCCATTACTGTAGTTTAAGAGGGGCACCCTCCTCTATGTCACTTGCATCAATTCTTTTCTCAGCTCAGCATCTCCATAACTTCCTAATGTTGAGGTTGGGTCATGGGGTACGGGCATACTGGATAGATGACATGAAGCTGAAGTGGGAGGACCAAGAAGAAAATAAACAGGAAAATGTGCATGAAAGCTTAGTGGTGTATTTGAAGGAAAAAAGAGTGGACAGATGAATTCCAGCACCAGGAATTTTGATCCATTTAGAAAATCATTGAGGTTGAACCTTTTTCCATGATAAGCCATTTAACATCCATGAATTCTCTACAGTGAGGAAATTTTAAAAATGTAGAGGAAGTTGAAATTTTCCCTTATTGTTGTTTATATGACTTCATTATTTACATCTGCACACAAAAAGCTTGAAGTGGAGGCCATAATTCTGTCAGTAGGAACAGAGCTCTGCAGCCTTTGTTCAGTGCACAGGGAACAGCAATAACTAACACTGTCTGCTGCTGAGTGTCCTAAATTATATGCTCTTATCTTCACTAGACAGTTTTATATTGGGAAATTTCCTTATTTCTTCTTCAAGATGATCAAATTGCAAAAATCACCAAATGGATTTCTATGCTGGCCTTACATGTGAACAGGTGAACCTGTAAATTAGCTAAGTGAGAAGGGGTTATGTGTTCCAAGGGATACTGTGGTTCACTGTTGGTGAGAAGTTTTAATGTTTTTAGTAGTGATCTATTACAGGGGCTTTTTGAGAGAAGGAGGCAGAAAGGATGGATCAGGGTGGCTTTGCAGGGCTAAGAATCTGTTGTAATAAACAACTCTTCATTGCTAACTTAATATGTCCTATAATATACAACTTAATATATAGTTAGATTTCTTTAGCTGCCATTTGCATTTCCTGCAGAGAAGTGGATCCTAAGCAAAAAGAGGAAATCTCCATTCCCTGTCCACAGGTTAGCTCTTGTTAAAAGCCAGTTTCTGCAACCACTGTCTTACATGGTAGAGTCGGCTGAGTCTTGGACACTACTTTACTAGCAAGAAGAGACCTTTGCTTACGCCATTCTACTGTTCGACTTTCTTTCTCCCACTCATGGGATTCAGTTCAAATATCATCTCCTCTAAACAGATTTTGTTGTTTAGAGAAAAATTGGTCTTTGGAGCCTCTGTGTCTCCTCCATATTTTTTTAGAGTTCTACTATTGCAGCTTCAGGCCTGTGAGTGCATTCAATGCAACACACATTGTTTTAGCACAATAGCTACAAGCATGCACAAATATAATGCATTTCCTACTCTGAGAGTATTTATAATATTGTAACTATTACTTGTGAATCTGATTTACTCAGTAGAATAGCACATAAATTCATTTCAAGAAGGTACATGCTAGGCTTCATTTATCTTTGCATTTGTAGCACCTAGCAGAAGAATTTGCATAGGAAAAAAAATCTATTTAAGTACTTACTGATTGACTATGTAGCACTAAAAAAATGTATCTGATTTACCAGATAAAGGGTGACTCAATAAAAATATACAAATACAAAAATTTAAAACTAAAATTGGACAGAGATTATGGAATTATTCATACTGAAATATTACATTTTTCAGTAAAATGATACATGATTCATTGATTTATCTAACTGTTCAATTTAACAAACTTTCATTGAAATAATTCGTGAACCACATTAAGATATTTTCCATTTCTGCATTTTATGCTAAACTTGAAAATCATACATAAAGTTACTTAGAATTGGAATAAAGGAAATTTACAATCAATTTTCCCAAATCTCTAATAAGTAATGGCAGATGATGTCTTAATATAAGCAATGATGCTCATCTGGTAATTAGACACGTCATTGTTAGTCCCCTCTATTTTGAAAATTCAATTTACAATTTACTTTCACAGTCTGCTAGTTTTCTTTTGAATGGTTAGTAGATTATCTGAAATTAAAAGCTAATGAAGTTTGAGATCCATTTGGAAATGCTGACATTATTAAATATCTATTCTCTGGTAATAGAAGGTTTCAATAGAACTCACTCCAATGAGATAAATTTGAATATGTTACACATCCAATAAACCTCTGAGTTAATAGAATTACATTTAATTCTATTAATTTTAGCTAGAATAATAATTTTAGATATTCTAAACTTTAACTTAAAAGAGAACTGAATTATTAAAAATTAATATTTGGATAATTTCTTTAGGATTTAATGAGACCAAGAAGGCTTTTCAGTATCTATCTGTTCAGTGTACACAGAAGGGTGAAGTGCTATTGAATGTTTGAAGTCTGATTTAACTTCATAAATATGCACTGTGTAAACTTCAGGAAAGAAACTCCATCCTCTGACATAATGCTTTCATCTTGTGATTATCCAATGTGGACCCTTACAAAGTTCTTTAAGTAAAGAAGCACAATATTAATACACTAAAGAAGAAAAATGAAAACCAGATGATAATCTTAATGGATGCAAGAAAATAAGCTGACACAATTCACATCATTCCATAATAAAAATTCTTAATGTATAAATAGAAGATAATTTTCTCAACCTAGGAAAAGGCATCTACTGAAAATCTAGGTGAAACACCATATTTAATTGGGAAAGACTATATGCTTTTCGGAGAAGGCAATGGCAACCCACTCCAGTACTCTTGCCTGGAAAATCCCATGGACGGAGGAGCCTTGTAGGCTGCAGTCCACGGGGTCACTAAGGATTGAGCATCTTCACTTTCACTTTTCACTTTCATGCATTGGAGAAGGAAACGGCAACCTACTCCAGTGTTCTTGCCTGGAGAATCACAGGGACGGAGGAGCTTTATGGGCTGCAGTCTATGGGGTCGCACAGAGTCGGACACGACTGAAGCGACTTAGCAGCAGCATATGCTTTTCCATTATAATAAAAAAACAGGGTAAAAATGTCTGCTCCTATCATTCCAATTCATCATTTGGTAGAAGGCCAGTGAATGAAGCAAGCAAAAATGGCACACAGATCAGAGACAAAGAGATAAAATTTCTATTCACAGGGTTATGATTATCTATATAGATAATATCAATGAATCTTCATAAAATTTACTAGAACTGATATGTGAGTTTGGCAGTGTGGCCAGATGCAAAGTCAATATACAAAAATTCATTTCATTTCTATATACTAGCAACTGGAAATTGAAAGAAAGCACCATTTATTTCAAAAGCATTAAGTTCATAATTGCAAATTTCACTTAATGTGCAAGATTTGTATGCTAATAACCAAAAAACATTGATGAAAGAAATCAAGACCTAAGTAAGTAGGGAAATACACTGAGGAAGATGCAATATTGTTAAAATGTCTGTTCTCAGAACTTGTCTGGAGATTCAGTGTAATCCTGGTAACATTTCTACAGAATATTTTTATGGAAGAGTATAAGTGTATTCCAAAATTTATGTGGATACGCAAAGAATTCAGAATAGTCAAAAAATTTTGAAGAAGAAAAGCAACTTTAGGGGACTCACTATCTGATTTTAACACCTACTATGAAGCTACAGTGGACTTCCCTGGTGGCTCAGACGGTAAAAGCATCTGTCTATAATGCTGGGGACCCGGGTTCCATCCCTGGGTCAGGAAGATCCCCTGGAGAAGGAAATGGCACCCCACTCCAGTACTTTGCCTGGAAAATCCCATGGACGAAGGAGCCTGGTAGGCTTCAGTCCACAGGGTTGCAAAGAGTCGGACACGACTGAGCGACTTCACTTCACTATGAAGCTACAGTAATCAAGACTGTGTGGTATTTGCAAAAGGATAGACAAATATATCAATAAAACCAAATAGTGAGTTTAGAAATAGACTCACACATACATTGTCAATATACCTTTTATGGAGACTCAAAGGCAATTTAATGGAAAAATAACAGTCTTCTGAACAAACTTCTGGAACAATGACACCCTGATTAAAAGAAAATTATCCTTGATCTATACCTCATGCCATATAAAAAATTAACTCAAATGGGTCAGAGACCTAAAATTTAAAACATAAAACAACAAAATATGTAAAACAAAGCAAAGGAAAAAAAAACCTCCATAACCTTGGGTAAATGAATGATTTCATTACTTTGACACTAAAAGCATGATCATAAATGGAATAAAAATGCATAAATTGGTGATCATAAAAATTAAAAGCTCTTCTCTTTAAAAGACATTTAAGAAAAGAAAGATTTATTTTTTTATTTTTTTTCTGTGTCTTAAAAGATTAGAAATCATTGCACCTAGGACAAATTTTTTAATTAAACATGTCAAAAGTTAAATCTAGAGAAAGACAGATACTATATATCACTTGTGTGTGGAATTGAATACATACAACACACTAGTGAAGAAAATGAAGAAGCAGCAGACTAACATGTAGAGGACAAATGAGTGGTTACCTGTGGGGAGAAGGAAGGGAGGAAGGGCAATACAGGCGTGAGGGACTGGGGGGAAAAAAGGTTGTTATGGGATTATACGAAATTATGTGTGTGAAACTTTTTAAAATTGTGAAGCACTACAGAACTTAAAGAATCATTCCAAAAAAGTTTTTAAAAGTTAAACCCATTTCTTCTCCCTCCAAACCTCTCTCGATCCTTGATTTTCTATTTTTGTTAAGGACATACCATTCTTCTCTTCATTTGGTCTAAAGCCCTTGACCTGTGACTCTCCCTGTCTCTTATCAATACCTCTCACTGCCTCTTCCACATCCAATTAAGTGCTCTCATTCTTCTCTCTCAAGTGTCTCTCACCGAATTCCTTTCCAGTTCCACCGCTGCCGTTCTAGTCCAGGGCTTCATCTTTCATGTGGATTATTGCAGTGACCTAACTGATCTCCCTTATCTCAGTCTCTCTTTACTTTCTAACCTGGGAAGAAATACAATAGTTAAGGGCAAGAGGACCAGAAATGGACTAAGTTTGAACTTCAGTCTTGGATAAATTACTTCCTGTCTCTCAATCTCAGTTTTCTGAATTTTCTGTGAGGTTGACATAGAGTCGTCAGTACAGTGCCGGGCATACAGAATTTCTAAATATATGTTAACTCTGATTATTTACTTCCTTCTCAGGGCTTAACAAAATGTAGGTTAGTCACATGAGCATCATTTTATCCTTCTGTGGAGACTGTGGAATTCTTTAGGGTAGACATAGAATCTAACCAGTTTTTGATTAGGCAGCAATTACACAGGAACTAACATGTAGCAAACAGAGTGTGATGCAATAAATGTTTATTGGGTAGCATTATTTGCAGTTTCAGTCCTCATCCAGATCCCTAATAATCTTTACCTCCAAAGAACATAAGCTTTGAAGTCAAACACACTGAGTTCAAAACAGGGTTTTGACACATGTGATTGGTGAGTTGGACTTGATGGAGATTTTAACCCTTTCTGTGCCTTTCTTTACCTGAAAAACTTGCATGAGAGGATCTACAACACAGCATTTGTGTAACTTTTGCTAACATAAACTGTTAGTGTCTCCATTAACAAAACTTCCTACTGCTAATATGCATGTTGATCCTTCATATTTTTGGAACCATATCTCTGCTTTGTTACTTTCTAAACATATATTGGCTGATACCATACTTTTTATACATGAATAACAATCTGGTAATAGTTTGGCTAATATTTAATTCATTAAAAAAGCCTCAAAGTTCACATAATTATAAAAGAATTCTTCAGGGAAAATTAGACCCACCTGCCTTACATTGTTGAGAAATACAATGATGCTAAATTAATAGAGACAAGGTTGCACTTCTCAAAGGCTATCTGGAAAAATTCACTTAATGTCATTGTAATGAAAAGGGTGAGAATCTTTATTTTCTGATTTCATAAAGATTACCAAAAAGGCAGACATAAGGTCAGTATTAACAAGGCATTCATTCATTCACTCAGCGATCCCTCACTCTGCCCCTTACAGTCTCTGCCTTTCTCTCTCACTCCCTTTCTTTTTTCTGCTTTTTCCCTTCCTCCCTGACTTCCTCCCTTTCAGATCATATTATTTCAGTGCCTTATATCTGCTGGGTGCTACAGGTACAAGGGCTTCCCTTCCCTTCTCAGCTGGTAAAGAATCCGCCTGCAATGTGGAAGACCTGGGTTTGATCCCTGGGTTGGGAAGATCCCCTGGAGAAGGGAAAGGATACCCACTCCACTATTCTGGCCTGTATAGTCCATGGGGTTGCAAAGAGTCTGACATGACTAAGTGACTCACTTTCATAGGTACAAATTCTACAGTTTGAGAAATTCACGGTGTAATTTCAAGTGAAATTCACTTGATCGTTTTAAAGTTTAACTGTTTTTATTCTATGGCCTCTAAAGAAGGGAATTAAACAATATCATCGAGATTGTTTTGACTTGGCAGTCTCTAAGCCCCAATGTATCTTTGAGGCATTAGCAATGACAACAATTTCTTTAAAGGGGATTTTTAAATTACTGATTTCTACTATAGGTTTCATGGGAACAGAAGTGAGATTATTCTGCTTGGTGTTCGGGAGTCTTAGGCAACATCTCTCTCCAGAGGTAGAGTGTGGACTTCTGATGCACCAAACACCAGATGGTTATTAAAGGTCTGAGGACTAACTCTCCCTGTATGTTTGGGGCTTTGAAGTAGGTGTTCCACTGCAGAAAGAAATAGGCTGTGATACAAACTGTTAATGTCCAAAAGCCAATCTGTATACTGAGGTTGTACTATCTGCCTATTAATTAACAACTATTTTTTGACCCTGACTAAATGCCTTTATTGCGGGGAACTTGTTTCAAATTCCATTGTCATGAGATTTACTTCTAGAGTTTCATGTTAGGTTGGTTGGGGGTGAGATTCCCAAATCTATTTTTAAAAGCATATATAAGATGATTCTGATGTTCAATGAGGTTTGGAGCCTCCTGGGAAAATACCCTCATATATTACTGTTCCAAAATCTCTGCCCTTTGAATTACTTGGTTATGAAAAGTGGCAGACCCCCATGAGTTACAGAGATGAGTGACAAAGCTGGCCATTTGGTGGAGGCTGGTTCTGGTGTGGGCAGCTCTCCAGAGGCAACAAGCAACAGTGGTCTGCGGGCATTCAAGCAGAGATGCTGCTCTGTGATATGCGAGAAAACCTCCTCATAGAATAACTGGGTGGAGAGGAAGACTGCAGGCAAAAGTCTTAATTATGCTTCTAATGAAGTGGGGAAAGAACTGGAGAAGAAACATTTGGTTTCTCTGGTGTCACATTAGTACTTTGGGTGTAGGTAATGGTCTGGTTACATCTTTTGATTATGTCTGGTTTAAAAGAAAAACAGAATATAAATATAAATATATATAATATATATATACATACAGACACATATAAAACAATGTCCTTCCATTTTGTGATTTAATAGATCTCTGGTCATAAAACACCAGTATTAGGTCCTGTGGTAGGTAAGTTCCTAGCTGATGAAATTGTTTGGATGAATTTTTCATACCTGGCTACTATTGTTGAGGATATTTGTGGCTAGGAAGTGGCTTTCCTATCACAATTAACCATTTGACCTGGTCTTAATAACAGTGGGCAGTGACAGGGAGTCTATATTTGAAATACTTCTGTGACATTCTCCTCCAGTATATAAAAGGACAATGCTTATGGATCTCATCCCGTAGAGAAATTTACTTAGCTACTTGTTTGTGCATTTTGAAGTTAATTCTGTTTGGAGAATCAATCAAGAGGCTATTCTATTCCAAATCAAGAATTCTTTAGCAACAATGAAGAGATAAATTACTTGTGATTGGATCAGCTGTCACATATTGCATCTTATTTGGGTTCCAATGCTGCTCTGGGAAGGAATATTTGATAGGTAGGAGCTTTTCATTTCATCTTGCTGCTTAGCTAAACTAAACAAGGTTTGCACAAAATGTTTTTGAAAGCATTTTATATTTATTCCTATATAGACTAACTGTTTTTGCTGGTATTTGAAATGGCTGTTTCTTGTGAACACTTTAACAAAAAATGTTTACTTATAATATTTGATATTTCTCAATGCATACTGACAACAGGTAACTCATTGGCCTCCCAGAAAATATTAGTATCAAGAGTGTTTGTCAAGATCATGTTGCAATTCCAATAGTCATTCCCATCTCCTTTTAAAATCCATAAATATCTTCATAAAAGACATTTATAAGAAATGAATACTATGAAGAAATTTTGAGTTGCAGAAGCCCTTTAATGACTATGCATCTTAATTTTCCTCAGATCAAAATGAAATTACTTTTATTAGACCTAGACACACTAATATTTTCTGGTCTTTACAATTTTTTATCCATAAATATCTTCATAAAAGACATTTATAAGAAATGAACACTATGAAGAAATTTTGAGTTGCAGTAGAAGCCCTTTAATGACTATGCATCTTAATTTTCTTCAGATCAAAATGAAATTACTTTTATTAGACCTAGACACACTAATATTTTCTGGTCTTTACAATTTATATAATTGTTTCCAACTATATTACAGTTGCAATAAAGAGATTGTGAAAAAAGGCTGTGGCATGCATACTGAGGATGATAATTTGTGATTTTACAAGAAACTTGGTTCACTTTCTCTAAAACTTTGTATGTAATTAAAACTACAATAAAGCCTTCCACTCCATTGGCTTTGTTATGGAGGAAGGGGACCATGGTTCTGTTGTTACAGGACTGTGTTTTGTTGGAGTTGTGTGTACACCTGGACTGTGTACCTGGTGAATGAACACACCTGACATCATAAACACCTAACAGCTGCCTTGTTAAAGACCCTCAGCTGCATCCACTCCAGTTAAAATAAAAGGACACTTTGAACAGCAATTTTTTAATTAAAACTTTTTTCTATTAAATTTTAATCAGTGCCTAAGATATCATTAATTATTGTTTATAAAATCTTGTCAGCCACCAGTTGCTAGTATTGGCAACCATTTAACTTTATGTATATATTATATTTCAACTTAATGAAATGGGTTTTCATTTTGCAATGCCTATTAACTCTAAGGACAAGGCAAAGGAGCCCACCAGGCTCCTCCGTCCATGGGATTCTCCAAGCAGGAAAGCTGGAGTGGGTTTGCCATGTTCTTTTCCAGGGGATCTTCCCAACCCAGGGATCGAACCTGGGTCTCCAGCATTGCGGGCAGATGCGTTACCCTCTGAGCCACCAGGTAAGCCCATTAACTCTAAGGACAAGGCAAAGGAATTATGTATTAGTAACAATTGCTAAGATTTATCGAACTTTACCACAAAGGAAAAGACTACAAATAAGGTGTTCCATTTATCCCAGAGGGCAATATCTCATTTAATCCTCTCAAAAAGCTTGAGAAGACTGAGGGACAGGCAGGCTCAGAAAATTGCCCAAGATCTGATAAGTAATAGACGATGAAGGCAGACTAAATGAAAGACTAACTAAATTTATATTGTTTGAGAGTTCTTTATCCACAGGTTCCAAGATAAGGTTAAGCAACTGGCCTGGTGGTCTAGTGGCAGTGCAGGTTCAATCCCTGATGGGGGAGCTGAGATCCCGCAAGCCTCAGGGCCAAAAAACCAAAACCTAAAACAGAAGCAAGATTGTGACAAACTCAATAAAGACTTTAAAAATGGTCCACATTATAAAAAAAAAAAAATCTTAAAAAAGTGGTAAGGTGGAGTGTGGTTGTGATTCTTTATTAGGCAAGAAAGTTGGATAAATCTACCTCCTCAAATTATAGTTTGTGTCAGTACTTTGTATTTCTATAGTATTTTCCACAACGTGTTCTGCTGTATTATTTTGTTTATCTTAACACAATCTCATGAGGTGTATGAATGTAGTGGTAATGTCTTCTACTCCTGAAGAGGATAAACTTCTCCCTGAAGTCCTAGAGCCTCAAGAAAGTTGGATAAATCTACCTCCTCAAATTATAGTTTGTGTCAGTACTTTGTATTTCTATAGTATTTTCCACAACGCATTCTGCTGTATTATTTTGTTTATCTTAACACAATCTCATGAGGTGTATGAATGTAGTGGTAATGTCATCTACTCCTGGAGAGGATAAACTTCTCCCTGAAGTCCTAGAGCCTAGACTAGAATCAGTTTTCCAACTTCAGGAGTGGGGCCCTGCCCACTGAACAATACTGTCTTCCTTTGTAGGCCAATCCATTCTTTTGCTACTTTGACATTCACCTAGCAATAACTCAGGATAAAGCAAGCTACAAAGAGTACACTTTAATATTGTCACAGGTTTTTAACTTAAAATCCCCAAATATCTTCTGAGAGGTCACTGAATTTGTAAAGAAGGGTTTCATTTATAATCACAACTGTATGGGTGGAAATCTGAGGCATAACTTTACTGAAAGGACTCGAAAATGGTTGGTGATATATACTGGGAAAAGGGCTACTTATGTTTTACTGTTTCAAAGAAAATGAGTGGGAAAGTCAGAGAAAGCAGAATAATAGCAGGTAAATAATCAATTCATAGTTAATTTAACATGGGAAACCTGTGTACAAATTGCAGTGGAGATTTTCTAACAGTCCAAGAAAAAAAATTTTACTTTTCTTGTAAGATAAACACAGACAGCTTTTCAGAATTTTTTCTGACACTGAGACATAAGTGATATTTCTCTTATCAAGTCCTCATAGCAAGATTATTGTGAAGGTTATTATAAAGGTCAAACCAAATGAAGATCTACAGAATAAATGTCATTGAAACCAGATGACAATGACATTTCAGAATTTTTTCTGACACTGAGACATAAGTGATATTTCTCTTATCAAGTCCTCATAGCAAGATTATTGTGAAGGTTATTATAAAGGTCAAACCAAATGAAGATCTACAGAATAAATGTCATTGAAACCAGATGACAATGACATAACACCAAAATCTAATTCAGTAAAAAGTTCTATGAAAGATCAAACTATTAATTATATAGTCTATATATATATATATATAAAATTTTATAAGGACCTGCACTGATACAAAGAGAGAATCAGAATATTCAGAAAATCTCACAAAAATTATGTCTTTGAGGCCTCCTATCCTTTTGAGAATCAGATGAAAGCTTTGATTGGAATGTCTCCCTCCAGAAATATAGACACAAAATAAAAGGTGCAATATATGTAACGAAAATTCTATAAAATTAAAGACCTGGTGGCATCCTATATTCCTCACATTCAGAATCCCTCCAATAAAGGAACAGATAGCTTTAATGTCCCATTAATATTCACCACAATCAGGCTTTTGATAAGAATTAACAGCAAGGATTTGAAGGCTGAAATCTCTGACAAAAATCTGTATATTTTTGGTGACTGATCCAAGAGAGAAACAATCCACTGTGAAGAGGATAAAGGTAAGAACCTTTAGGAAAACTGAGGAACACAGCCAAGAGGTAAACTTCAGAGGCCTCTCTCTGACTAAAAGTAATATATAAAATGGCAATAATAATAATAATAGTAATAATAATAAAACTGGATATTGAGTACTTAGATCCTTCCACTCAAGCTTCCAGTCAATTCTAGGAAGTTACTACTATTACAATCTCCGTTCTACACAGGAACAAACTGAGGCACAGTGAGATCAAGTAATTTGCCCAAGTTCTGACCCCAGAAAAGACAGCTGAATTAATAGAATTCTCTTGTGAAGTTTCCAGTTCTCCACTGAGGGGATAAATGGTGGCTTTTGTTTTTCCAAGAGAATAAGTTATTTTAAAAGAAATTGAACTCATAAAAGGCAAACTTTCTGTATTAAAATGGGTGCTAAAATACAAAAGTAACAATCATAAACTTTATTTTACTGCCTGCAGCTTATCCTAGCATTTGAGGATTTTAGGCTTAGTGAACTGGAAAGCACTTCAATAGTCACTGTCCTCTTGCAAATGCTTTCACTTGTAGAAAATGGTTGTTAAATGTTATTGGTTCTATGGCTTAAAAAGTCTACAGTGTCACCTCCCAAAATAGTCCACTAAATTTACAAAAATCTGTATATTTTTGGTGACTGATCCAAGAGAGAAACAATCCACTGTGAAGAGGATAAAGGTAAGAACCTTTAGGAAAACTGAGGAACACAGCCAAGACGTAAACTTCAGAGGCCTCTCTCTGACTAAAAGTAATATATAAAATGGCAATAATAATAATAATAGTAATAATAATAAAACTGGATATTGAGTACTTAGATCCTTCCACTCAAGCTTCCAGTCAATTCTAGGAAGTTACTACTATTACAATCTCCGTTCTACACAGGAACAAACTGAGGCACAGTGAGATCAAGTAATTTGCCCAAGTTCTGACCCCAGAAAAGACAGCTGAATTAATAGAATTCTCTTGTGAAGTTTCCAGTTCTCCACTGAGGGGATAAATGGTGGCTTTTGTTTTTCCAAGAGAATAAGTTATTTTAAAAGAAATTGAACTCATAAAAGGCAAACTTTCTGTATTAAAATGGGTGCTAAAATACAAAAGTAACAATCATAAACTTTATTTTACTGCCTGCAGCCTTATCCTAGCATTTGAGGATTTTAGGCTTAGTGAACTGGAAAGCACTTCAATAGTCACTGTCCTCTTGCAAATGCTTTCACTTGTAGAAAATGGTTGTTAAATGTTATTGGTTCTATGGCTTAAAAAGTCTACAGTGTCACCTCCCAAAATAGTCCACTAAATTCTTCGATATGTTTATGTGTTCAGTTCAGTTCAGTTGCTCAGTCGTGTCCAACTCTGTGTGACCCCATCAACCGCAGCACACCAGGCCTCCCTGTCCATCACCAACTCCTGGAGTCCACCCAAACTCATGTCCATTGAGTCGGTGATGCCATCCAACCATCTCATCCTCTGTCATCCCCTTCTCCTCCTGCCTTCAATCTTTCCCAACATCAGGGTCTTTTCAAATGAGTCAGCTCTTTGCATCAGGTGGCCAAAATATTGGAGTTTCAGTTTCAACATCAGTCCTTCCAATGAATACCCAGAACTGACCTCCTTTAGAATGGACTGGTTGGATCTCCTTGCAGTCCAAGGGACTCTTAAGAGTCTTCTCCAACACCACAGTTCAAGGCATGTTTATGTATATTATATATTAAACATATGTTTTGGTAAGAGTGTTAACAGTTAAGTTTTAAAGTCAAAATTTCTATTTATTCTTGTGTTATGTATAGTCATAGTCATTGGAGAAGGAAATGGCAACCCATTCCAGTGTTCTTGCCTGGAGAATCCCAGGGACGGAGGAGCCTGGTGGGCTGCTGTCTATGGGGTCGCATGGAGTTGGACACGACTGAAGCAACTTAGCAGCAGCAGCATGCATAGTAATTATTCACCTCAGCTATTTATGTCACACCATCAATTTACCATATCCTAGTCCAGAGTCTAATCTACACTGAAAATCTATTATCCATCATTTATGTTAACTTAAGTTCTCATTTTAGAAGGAAAGAAGATTCTTGAGCTACTGCATGCCTGAATTTAGCATTGTGCAAATAAATAGGGCCTAGGAATGTGAGCTATATAATAGGCCCAAATAAATTAGGGCCTAGCTCCTAATTGTAGGGTTAAATATTTGCTGGTTTTGCCCTGTATCGTCTGAAAAATGCTTCTGGGCTGGTTGATGAGAAGGTGTTTTTGATGAATGTATTGTGGCCTTGCTTTATGATCACACATAATTTATTTTGTTTTATGATGTTTTAATTTGGGTCTTTCAAACTTGCTGCAAGAGATAGTACTGTGAAACCACACAATATTGCTATGTGAAACATTATTGAAAAAATACTGCCAGATAGGCACATGGATAGGCACATGGATAATTAGGTTCCAAACCTAAAGAAATTAGATAAGGATAATTTAAAAATATACATTAGATGATGGTATAAAATTAATTCAGTCCTCTTCCTGTTTCTATTTTGCTATGCCATCCTACAATCCCTTTTAAAGTTTCATCTTAATTGGTGAGTGAATGTAGTTTTCTTCACACACTTGTGTTTCCAAAGCCCACAGATGTCAAGAGGAAGGCGGTGAGTGACTGCAGCTGTGAAACAGAATCATCCTTTCCAGTAAATAGGGGGGTGAGCAGTGTTCTGCTTTGCTTTCTATTGGTAACTTCCTATTAGATTCAGTTTTAAGATGATGGTTCCAAACTAACTGGTCTCTGAGATTCAGATCCTAGATTCTAGCCTAAGGGACCCAGATTTATTTTGAGGGACCCATTCAGGAACATGCTCATTACTGTTTCCTCAAGAGCCTTGGGTGCAAATCCTGAGATAGCCTAGAACTAAACCAGCTCCTGAGGGCCTTTGCTCCTGATGGCAGAATTCAGTCTCTTGCCAATGGTTTCATCTGGACCACTTCACTTTTGACATATCTGATAGAGTTAGGGAGTCCTCTGTGTGTGTGTATTTATTACATACATATGTATACATATAAATTATATACATTAAGGTTTATGTATATTTATATATTATATATGCATAAATTTTTACATACTTACTTTCCTCTATTTTTTGTCAATGATTACTGTCCATGCCCTTTAAAGGGACACACTATCTTTTCCATCACTTTAATTCTGGAATCAGGATTACAAAATGCAAGTTATAGTGAGAGAGGGACTTCTAAATTACCTTCCATACACCTTTTAATATATAATGATATAATAAGAAAATCACTTAAAATCAGAAATGTCACTAATTCTTTACTTTGGTAAAATCTCATTAAATTTCATGTGAGTTTTTATTACATTAAGGACAAAAGAATCATGTCCAAATTATAACTATAAACATTCAGCTAAGGAGAGGAGCACACATGTTAAAATAAAAGCAGATTGTTATATATTAGACAAAGAGAATATTCTTTCTCTGATATTTTACTACTCAGAAATGAATATGAATACAAACATATTTTTAAAGTACATGTGAAAGAAAGAGAAAGTGAAGTCTCCCAGTCGTGTCTGACTCTTTGTGACCCCATGGACTGGAGCCTACCAGGCTTCTCCATCCATGGAATTTTCCAGGCAAGAGTACTGGAGTGGGTTGCCATTTAAATACTGCTTATATGCGAAACCTAAAAAACTGGTACAAATGAACTTATTTACAAAACAGAATTACAGATGTAGAAAACAATCTTATGGTTACCAGGGAAGAAAGAGAAGGAGGGATAAACTGGGAGATTAAAATTGACATATATATATGTGGACATGACTGAGTGATTAACACTGCTGATGCTGCTAAGTCACTTCAGTTGTGTCCGACTCTGTGCGACCCCATAGATGGCAGCCCACTAGGCTCCTCTGTCCCTGGGATTCTCCAGGCAAGAATACTGGAGTGGGTTGCCATTTCCTTCTCCAATGCATGAAAGGGAAGAGTGAAAGTGAAGATGCTCAGTCGTGCCCGACTCTTAGCAACCCCGTGGACTGCAGCCTACCAGACTCCTCCGTCCATGGGATTTTCCAGGCAAAAGTACTGGAATGGGCTGCCATTGCCTTCTCCGTGATTAACATTACTACTATAAATAAAATAGGGGACTTCCCAGGTGGCTCAGTGGTAAAGAATCTACTTGCCAAGCAGGAGACATGGGTTCAGTCCCTGGGTTGGGAAGATCCCTTGGAAAAGGAAACGGCAACCCACTCCAGTATTCTTGCCTGGGAAACCCTATGGACAGAGGAGCTTGGAGGGCTACAGTTGATAGGGTTGCAAACAGTTGGACGCAACTGAGCAACTAAGCATGCATATTCCCATAAAAATTAATTAAAAACAACGTACGGGGAGGGAGGAGGGAGGGGGGTTCAGGATGGGGAACACATGTATACCTGTGGTGGATTCATGTTGACATATGGCAAAACCAATACATATTGTAAAGTAATTAACCTCCAATTAAAATAAATAAATTTATATAAAAAGAGTACAGTAAAGTCCATGTGAAATACCCTTGGCTTCAACGCAGGTCTCAGACTTTAAGGAACCTTTGAGTCTACTACAAAATCTATCAGAGCTGCCTATAGATTAGCATTTGTGATATTACTAAATTATTTTTTAATCTGTTTGAAACACTAAAAAGTTAAAGTTACAAGAAATGTGACAGCACACAGGAGAAGCTGTAATATGGACCTCATGCATTATTATAAAGGCAGAGTAATACTTCATGAGACTGAGACGTCATGAAGATAGGAGATTTTATACACCTGAAAGTGGTTGTTCTTCATCATTATATGGAGAGAAAAGAGTGACTGATGTTACAAAAGAAACGTTGACGAGACAGGTTATATCACCCATGATTCACTTGACTTTTTTTCTTTCCTAAAAGATAGATGTATCTGTTAGAAGTTCTATTCACTTGGAAAAAAAATCCTGTACCTCATTATGATATGCATTCTCCTGTCACTTATGACCACATGAATAAACCACTCTTACTGACTGTAAAACCTGGATCAAGAAGAATAGTATATAACTGTCTTGAGGCTAAAATTTTGAAAAATCATGACACCTTTCAAATAAATTGTATTCTTGGTGTCTGTCTGGCTAGGTTAGAAATAGAATTTGGGAAAGATTTCTATTTCCTGCTTTCCGTTTTGAATCTGTGATTCAACACAGGTCTCTGCTAGATTTGGTATACTACCTTGAGTATTAAAAGCAAACACTTGAAGATTCTTTGTCCTGTGTCACAATGCTGATAAATACAAATCTTTAATACAAAAAAGAGAAATAATTGTAGGGTGAATTAGAGGTGTTGGGAGCTTTAAAAAAAAATGCCACACTCATCACTAGCATTTTAGAAAATGTTTGACTTAAATTGCAAAACAAGATACCAGAACTGTTTGCCTTTACAGATAAATGTTTACAACACTGGGGCCCCAAGTGTATTTGATTTATAAGCTAAAATAGTGGATATATTAAAAATATATATTCAGAGATTGTACTCTTCTAGCCTTAAGAGAAAAAAAAACCAAAACCTAAAAAGCCATGATGGATTTCAAGTAGAAATTTGAAGTTAGTTTAATAATGTGGTATAGTATGGGATCTTTTCCAAAATCAGAGAAGTCATCTATATTTATTTGGGGGGCTTAGGAAGTTGTGCTTGATTATTGAATGAAAACAAAGTGTTATTTCATCATGATAAAGATCTTGAAGAGACTTGAAAAGTAAGGGTAGTCTTAGCCTAAATGAAACCATTCAAGCAGGGCTATGAATGTGCCTTTGGCAGAGATTTATAACATCTACTTAAAATGCTACTCTAGTAGGAAATGAGAAGAAGAAGAAAAAAAAAAATCCTCTGAAAGTCAGGAAACCATTGAGAAAGCAGTGAACATCTTAACAATAAAATACTGGAAATCACTAATAATACATCTTCAGCTCTTTGACAGTCTACAAAATGTACAATTGTACAGACTTATAACAGCACAGAAAAGAGAGAATCAACTGCTTAAAAGTGATGGAATATTTTTTACTTGTACCTGACAATTTCTGATAGAGGTTCAATTTATAGTAATTTTGATAACAACACCATATCTTATAATTACGAATAAAGATTTTGGTGAACATTAAGTGGAACCAAAGACTGCTTTATTCTTTGACAGAAACAAAGAAAAAATACAGTAATGATGAGCATTTCAGTATTTAAATAGAGAAAATAATAATGGAAAAGTATTCAGCAAAAAAATAAATAAGAGCCAATATCACTAGTTTAACTTTGGAATACTAAGTGTGATTTTCATAAGAAGAAGGTATAAGTCATTATATTGTAAGACTAAGCTACTATATGCACACTTTTGTTGTTGGTAATCTCTGTATGTTTTATACTGTATGCTAGCTAATATATTTAGGAATCTGACTATATAATAGTTATACTGGGGAAAAAAAGCCCATATAGATATTAAGGAGAGTAGCCTGTGGTATTTTCTTGAGAAAAGATTACACAAATGAGCTCAGAATTTATACATTGACCTGGACTGAGCAATATGACTATTAAAAAATCAATCTTTAAAAGCTGCCAATTCAACCCAGCGGAATCTGGGAATTTTCTCATTAATGCGGATTCCATGAATAGGCAGTGATGGCTCAGAGACATCAGGGAAAATCGTCTAATTTACTAGAAATGAACATTTAAGAGATTAAGTTTCATTACCACTGCTATCAAATATCCCTTTTGGTAGAGGTTCCTGGTTCCAACAGCTACGCATTTATCTGTCTCGAGATGGAGAAGGACCCTATGGTTCTGCCCCACCCCATGTCCTCCACGTGCCTTTTGTCTGTGGAAAAACGTTAGCCAAAGAATAAGCTTAATCAGAGAAGTGAGAAAATGCAGAAACAAGAGAAAATAGTCCAAGATGACTAAATAATAACAGTTCAGTCAAGGACCTGTAGTTCCTCTTCATGGGCTATAGATAACTATACCCTGTCAGCTGTCTCGTAGATATGAAAACCCCCACAGGATGGAAGAAGTTAACTACGTAATGACCAGACCATAGCCACAACAGAAGCTGCCACAGTTCTGAGAATTTGTATTGAAGAAATGGAATCAAACCAACTCTGAAACTGAAGCTTAACTATACTTAAAACAATCAAGATAAACACTACATAAACAACTTAAAGATGACTGTCAGAGCTGGCTGTGCTGTTTCTACACGTAGACCCGTTCCTTTCACCTATAAATCTCTTGCATAATGATTTTCAGAGGAGTCGGGGAGGAGTCAGCCTTTGGATTCTTTTCTCTCCTCCACCCCTTGCCCAGTTGCTGGTATCCAAAATAAAGCAAAGTTTCCCTTCCATCAATCTTGCCTCTTTATTGGCTTTTGAAGGGTGGGCAAGCCAGACTCCACTCCCAGCTACAGTATCACTAACCAAGTCTTGTCTTTAGTTCCCTGGCCCAGCTTCTTGATTCCCTGCCTTGCTCCCTGGAATTTACTGTTTACTTGCTTTATGAATGGCACCTGCCTTCTACTTTCCTACCTTCCTTTTTCCCCTTCTTGCCTGGAGAATGATCTCTTATCTCCCTAAATGTATGTTACAATCCAACCCTCTTCCACTCTACCTTAATTTCAGACCCTAGCTTCCTCTAGAAAGCTCTGGCATCTTTCCTCTATTTATTCTGTCTACCCACATTGTGCCTGTGTAGTGAGTACATTCACAGTCCTCCCCTTTTGCGTATATTTTAAGAATTTAAAATTGGACCACATTAAGCCTTTGTCAACTATAGTACATTCCTTACTTTCCCCATCTTTCCCCCTTTTCTCTATGTTCTTCCCTCCATGTTTCCTTGTGAGTCATCTAAGAGCTTTACATGTCTCCACTGAGGTGAATTTACATAACTCTAAAATTTCTCAGCTCTTCATGTGCACAAAAAGCAAGCATTAATAATGTCACTATTATACTTGGTCATCCGAAGAACAGGCACACTATGTCTGTATCAGGAACACTGAGGTACACGCAGTTTGAAAAAAGTCCTGCCAACCCAAATGCTGCCATCCTGCAAAGGGTATGCTGAGCCAGATGAAAAAAGTCAGCTTTAACTCACACAAATATCCCGAGAAAATCCTACCTGTGGTTCCCTTCTTTTTCTGTCATCGATTGCTTCCTTTATTTCAGGGCTGACCATGAGAACTAATAAGGTATTTTTAACAAGCTCAACACAATGGCACAGTTTCAGCCTTTATTTTGTGTTAGTGAATATTTCATCTTTCAGGCAAAGTGTGCCTGCACAGTGCAGAATGTCTTATATGGAGATGTGGAAGAAAGTGGGTTCATGTCTTGAGGATAACCAGCAGGGACTGTTGAGAGTTCTATTGTGTTTCTATGAGAGTTTGTGGGGTATTGGGGGCAGTCTTTGCTGCACAAAGATGTTCTTCAGGGAGCTAATTCCCAAACAGGATCCCTTTATATTGCTCCCAAAGTACTCATTTCAAATACTAGCATGTTCAATCTTTTCACTGATACTTTAGAAGACATTGAACATAAAATCCATTTTAGCTGAGTGAAAGCGTTTCTTCTGTTAAGAGAGTCGGGTTGGAAAATTGCGACATGAGTCACCTAAGAAATAACAACAGGGATTTCAGCAAGGAAAGTTTCAAATGTGCTGTAAGAGCCTCCTGAATGTGAAACTAAAACTGATCAGTAAAAGCCACGACCGAACACAATCAATAAATGACCCACGTCTGGGGACAGTTTTAGGAAATGGATCTGCATGGGAGGCTAAGCTGTTGATACACAAGGGCAGCATATGTGCTGTGAGGTAATTCAAAATGTAATGTATGCCCCCGAAGAGGACAGGAAGCTTATTTATATGAGTAAGGCATGCACTCCATATGTCTCTGTCAATTGTGTATTTCAGATATTTACCTCAGTTTCATGAGAATTTCTCAAGGGGATAAAAACTGAAATGATTAACACCCTCTGAAATTCCACTGGATCTATTAGCCACTTCCTTCTCTTACTGAGATGAAACCGTTGAATCTGATGACCTCCCTGATGTCCTGTGGTTGACACCTTCTGAACTGAATTCTTTAGACATCAGTCTGGTTGGCTAATTAAATTCTTGCGTGATTGTTTTTTTCTTCAAAGCTTAATGTCTTCCTATACATCCTTGTCTCATTTTTTTTTTTTTAATTTGGGTTTACATCACTGTCCACACACACAAATACCCTCACACACAAGCACATGGTAATAATGGCTGAAATTTGTTATCCCAAGATTCATATGTTAAAGTTCTAATCCCCAGTATTTCAGAGTGTGACTATTTGGAGACAGGAATCCTTAAAAAGGCAACTAAGTTAAAATGAAATCATTTTGGTAGACTCTAATCTAATCTGACTATTGTCCTTATGAGAAGAGGAAATCTGGACACAACGAGGTACAGAGGGAAGATCATGGAAAGCATGGAGAAGACTGTCATCTACAAGCCTTCAAAATTACTAACACCTTGGTCTTGGACTTCTAGCCTCCAGAACTGGGAGAAAATAAATTTCTGGTATTTAAGACACACTCAGTCTGTAGTTTGCAATTATGGCAGCTATAAAAACTGAAATGATTAACACCCTCTGAAATTCCACTGGATCTATTAGCCACTTCCTTCTCTTACTGAGATGAAACCGTTGAATCTGATGACCTCCCTGATGTCCTGTGGTTGACACCTTCTGAACTGAATTCTTTAGACATCAGTCTGGTTGGCTAATTAAATTCTTGCGTGATTGTTTTTTTCTTCAAAGCTTAATGTCTTCCTATACATCCTTGTCTCATTTTTTTTTTTTTAATTTGGGTTTACATCACTGTCCACACACACAAATACCCTCACACACAAGCACATGGTAATAATGGCTGAAATTTGTTATCCCAAGATTCATATGTTAAAGTTCTAATCCCCAGTATTTCAGAGTGTGACTATTTGGAGACAGGAATCCTTAAAAAGGCAACTAAGTTAAAATGAAATCATTTTGGTAGACTCTAATCTAATCTGACTATTGTCCTTATGAGAAGAGGAAATCTGGACACAACGAGGTACAGAGGGAAGATCATGGAAAGCATGGAGAAGACTGTCATCTACAAGCCTTCAAAATTACTAACACCTTGGTCTTGGACTTCTAGCCTCCAGAACTGGGAGAAAATAAATTTCTGGTATTTAAGACACACTCAGTCTGTAGTTTGCAATTATGGCAGCGCTAGCAAGATAGTATTGATACACAATATAATACACACACATTTACACATATACATATATCTTTGTGTGCATGTATAAACATAACTGTGTGTATATATACATATTTTCTCCAATTCAACAGTTCATAGTTTAATTTTAAAAAACTGAATAACACAATATCAATAATATAAAGCACATTAGAAAAAAGCCATATTTTTAAATATAAATTTGGGAAATAAAATAGTCATCAAGAAGAAGGTACCCCAATATTCACTGTGACACTATTTATAATAGCCAAGATATGGAAGCAACGGAAATGTCCACTGAAAGATGAATGTTCAGTATATATATATATATATATATATATATATATAACAAGTATCCTCAATGGCACCCCACTCCAGCACTCTTGCCTGGAAAATCCCATGGACGGAGGAGCTTGGTGGGCCGCAGTCCATGGGGTCGCAAAGAGTCAGACATGACTGAGCAACTTCACTTTCACTTTTCACTTTCCTGCATTGGAGAAGGAAATGGCAACCCACTCCAGTGTTCTTGCCTGGAGAATCCCAGGGACGGCGGAGCCTGGTGGGCTGCCGTCTGTGGGGTCGCACAGAGTCGGACACGACTGAAGCAACTTAGCAGCAGCATATATTATACAACAGAATATAACTCAGCCATAAAAAAGAATATAGTAATGTAATTCACAGCAACATGGAAGGACCTAGAGATTACCATACTAAGTGAAGTAAGCCAGACAGAGAAAGATAAATATTATATGATGTTGCTTTATGTGGAATTAAAAAAGATACAATTGAACTTACAAAACATAAACAGATTCACAGACACAGAAAATAAACTTATGTTTACCAAAGGGGAAAGGGAGTGAGGGACAAATTAGGAGGTTAGGATTAACATATACACACTACTACATATAAAATAGATAACCAAACATGTCCTACTATATAGCACAGGGAACTATACTCAATGTTTTGTAACAACCTATGAGGGAAAAGGCTCTGAAAAAGAATATATACATATCTATATATGCACACACACACATATATAGTTGAATCTTTGTGCTGTGCACCTGAAATTATTGCAACATTGTCAATCAACTATACTTCAATAAAATGAAAAAAAAAAAAGAATTAGAGGAAATGGTGTTGAACTTGGAGTGGTCCTATGGTGCGGGGTATACTGATCAGAGTAAGATCTGAAGTAAGGAAGGAAAGGGTACAGGATATTCCTTACCCACCCTCCGAACAATGACTAATGAAAGTGAAAGTCACTCAGTCATGTCCAATTCTTTGTAACCCATGGACTATACAGACCATGAAATTCTCCAGGCCAGAATACTGGAATGAGTAGCCCTTCCCTTCTCCAGGGGATCTTCCCAACCCAGGGATTGAACCCAGGTCTCCCACATTGCAGGTGGATTCATTACCCCTTGAGTCACAAGGAAAGTCTGAGATTACTGGAGGGGTAGCCTATCCCTTCTGCAGCGGATCTTCCCGACTCAGGAATCGAATCACAGCTTCCTGCATTACAGGCGGATTCTTTACCAACTGAGCTGTTAGGGAAGCCCCATCAATGACTAAATTCTTATCAATTATCATCATGGTTACAAGTATCTATTCAACATGAACCATGAATAATATGTTAGTTTTATAGGTTATACTGCAAATACATAATATGATTTCTGCCCTTCAGGAGCTTACAGGGACATTGCGAAAGAATAGATAGGCACACACAGAACACATACTCACATACAAAGAGACTGACAGAATGGAAACTAGATAGAACAAGGGACAAGAGAGTAGGTTAAAAGCTAAGAAAACTGAAGTCATTTTGAAAGTTCTATGGGTTATATAGGAGCTCAACGTGAGGCTAGAAAGATAGAAAATAAACTATGTAAAAATAAAATTCCCGATGGGCTAAGATTGAGGCCAAGGGTAAGCCCCAAATTGATGAGAATATGAAGAGATGCTTTCAGGTTTAATTAATTAATTAAATTCATATTTTTATTATCCTTTAAAAAATTTCAGAGACATTGACTTAATCCTTGGAAGTTTAGGAGTGGATAAGATCTCTAAGGAGAAAATGTAAAAAAAAAAAAAAAAAGAGAAGAGAGAAAAGGTACATATCTTGAAGGAAAAGCCCATATTATAGAAAGAATGGATAGAGAAAGACCAGCAAAAGAGGTGGAGTAGTAGTGGTCAGAGAAACTGGAAAGACTCCAGTCCTTGCAGTGTGACAGAATCTAACATGTGGCAGAAGCAGGGAGTGGCCAATAGCAGAAAAGGCAGTAAAACAGTGCAGGAAAATACAGACTAATTTAAGGAGCAGATGAACATTTTTGTATCCTTAAAACAATCTCAGTACAGGATGAAGACAGAAGCTTCACTGCAGAATATTAGAACGATGAGGGTAAATATGACAGCAAAAAAACTCCCTTCATTGAAAAGGTTAAACTTGCTAGAAATAATGTTTAAAAGTTGAACAGGAGCTAGTAGAATGGTTATATGATTTAAAAAAAAATTATTTTATTTTATTTTTTAAAAATTTATTTATTTATTTATTGGAGGCTAATTACTTTACAATATTGTATTGGTTTTATTGTGATGGAGAAGCATCTGGATATCGGAGGGGCAGCGTGAAGGGAGTGATTAACTGCTGCAGAACTGGGGCTAGGAGAGGCCATGGACCAGGTTCTGAAAAGTTCACAGAGAAAGGCAGGGAGCAATTATACTGCTTTTCCTGATGAAGAGTGATATGTATTACCCTTAAACATTAAGGGAATCTAGACTTTTCTTTTCTTTTGCTTTTCCATTTTGGTAAAGTGTTAAGATCTGTCAGTTTTGGATTCCAGGCAAATAGCCTCCTGCTTGTTCATCATGCCTACCCTTCTATTTGAACAGAATACTAAAGTTACAAGCCACATTTTTCTTCTGTGATGAAAAAGTGTAGGTGGAGTATTGCTTCTCTCCCCATGGATAGAAACTGAAGCACTGCTATTTTGGCTCCTTATTATTGTATTTCATTCCTCTTTTATACTCTAATTATATCCCCATCAGGACATATACTTCTCTTTCTTGAGAGATAAGATGATTTAAGGTAGAAATGGATAAGAACTTTATGTCCTAGGCTCTTCTGTTCAATTCAAACATCTTTATATCAGCACAACTTGGTGCAAGGCTCTGTTTGTTTCAAGGGTCACCTGTGATACAAACTTTATCACACTCAGAAAGTATTTCCATAGGGCTTCTTCAAGCAAGTGAGAAACAAACTATAAATTTACTTTTACTTAAACTGACTCTAAAAACTATGATCTGCTGACACTGTCACACTTATCAAATTTGTTCAGAACAGTACGAATAAGCTTAGAAAACTGCCTTGTGAGGAGAAGGAAATGGCAACCCACTCTAGTACTCTTGCCTAGAAAATTCCATGGATGGAGGAGCCTGGTGGGTGACAGTCCATGGGGTCACAAAGAATCGGACACGACTGAGCGACTTCACGACTTCAATAAGGTATTACATTAGGAAACATTTATCTTGAGTTCTCAGAATCTTTAGTTTCAAGTTCCAATTTAGCAGACTTACAGTATATATTTTACTATATGTCATCTCAAGCAATATATAAATTATTACAATTGATATATAAAAATGGTTTAGGCCAGGCTTCTATTGAATTTAGGATTCTTTGCAGAGCTATCCTTATCATTTGATCTTCCTTTGAGTGCTTTTCAAGTTGATCATTGTGTCAGAATTAAAACAAGCCCATACACTGAAGTTATATGGAAGTTATTTTCAGATTCAGGTTGCAAATTACAAAGCAGACAGCGTAAGATATTAAAGTATCTTGTCAAAAATAAAATATGGCTTCTTATAATTTAAAAGAAAACCATGTCTTTCTTATTAATAGAATACAAGTTCTAAGAAAAGGTGAATTGCAAATGTGCTCAGGAATCAAAGAAAACATTAGACATTTGGAACAGGGGCAGGCATTTGTAAACAATGAGAGACTGTCTGAATAATGATCACTTAGAAGATTCCGTGTCTCAATTCTGATGAGTGGGTTCTGCTGGTTCTCAAGTTTCAGGTCTGCTTTGCTTTCTGTTGGCCTGGGGAGGAGAAGGAGGAGGGAGCTGGGAAGGAGGAAGGAATCAAGGGAGGAGGAGGGGAGAGAGTTGAGAAGAGGAGGGACAGTTCCCTTGTCTTCTGTACCACCTAGCTTTCTCTTATTCTTTTTCTTTAGGTTTCACTGCCCTACTGAAATGGTTATGGTCTACTGATATGCAAACCTGGACAGTAACAGAAGGACTGCTTAATATCTGTAAGAAATGGGATGGGGACAGTGGGGTTGTCATGTGAAACGCTATCTATGGGTATGGGTATAATCAAGGGAACATTGAGGACTTCTAAGACTCTTTCTTAACCAAATGCTTCTCAAAGATGAAGTCAAGATGTCCAGTCTTGGGACACTGAGGGCATTCCCAGATTTGTCACCATAATTCAAGTCTAGGTCCCCTCTGCCATTCTCTCAATGCTTAACTTTTCTTCCACTCTAGCATATTTAGCACAGAGGGAAATTGCCCAATTTTTTACTATAGTCCTTCTATAGTTTATTTCTGGTCTATTATAGTTAAAATAAATGTTCTTTATTTAACTCAAAACAAAATTAGAAATATATGGACTCTGTACATCTTTGGAAAAACATCTTAAAGTGTCCATTTTGGAGTGGATCTCTAGGGATAGTTTTCATTTTATAAGAACAAATGCAGATTTCATAAAGTTTATTTCTTGAATGGTATATCTCACCTTGCTGAGGAGAGAAAATAATTACAAAGCAATTATTGGCTAACTGTAGGTTTGTGGAGCAACCATAAGTGATAAGATTTAACGTGCTGGATTAGCATTTTTTATGGCAATATAAAATGAGTTGAATTTTAAGTTGGTGTTTCATTGCTTCACAAGAGGATTCTTCCTGAGTGAATAAAACTTATTTGAAAGATGTTTTTCTGAAAAATGCTGTTTTTTTCAGAGTCCAGGAAGGCATAGTCAAGTAAGTGTTGGTAGCATGGGCTGAAATGGAAGGCAAGTAGGTCTTTACTGGCAGCCAAGAGAAAGCCAATTTGCAGAATTGTAGGAATGACTTATGTTCCAGGAAAAACATATTTTACAGTTGTACATTCATAATAAATTATGGACAAAAATTAAAAGGAAAAAAATAAAAATGACCTTTCAACTATACTATTATTGTTCTTTCCTCTCTTCTCAGATTTAACATTTAGCTTCCTTAAAAAATGAAACAGATCAATTAAAATCTCCAAATATTAACATTAAAAAAAGTCATCATTGCATTTTTACATGTTGGATATTGGCACCAAGCTCCCTTTTTTTTTTTTTAACAGTAAGACATTATATAGTAAACACATCAATCTTTATCAGGCTGTCATCGTCTGTGGATTCTTCTTACTTTCTACTACTGGCCTACAGATAGAGTGGTCAGTTCTTTGGGAAAGTGAAGAAAACAGGTTTAGAGGTAAATCTTCCATTTACTTATACAATTGACAAAAAAAGATAATTCATTTCTGTGACAGTATGGTGTCTGGTGCTCTTTCTTAGGCTGCTAGAAGATTTTACATTTGCAGACAATTTTTTTTTGACATGCAGTTTGCCAATTTGAATAAAGAACTCCAAAAGTATTCATACTCCTTGAAATTGCTATCTCATAGAACCTAGCCCAAGGAAATAATTAGAGGTAATCAAAGGCACACAGTTTTTCCTCATAACATTATTTGTGAATACAAAAACAGTGGAGTCAACATAAATGTTTAACAGTAGCATTTGTAAGACATAACACTGTTTAAAACTGCATGATATTTGAAAATATTTTTATTCTAAACTTTTGCTGTTTGCCACAATAAGCATGACAGAGTCTAATCAGCCATGACACAAAGTTGTGAGAGAATTAGGATGCAAAACTTTATATATATCATGATCCTAGTTGAGTAGTATAGCAATACAGATGTCTATACAAAGGAAAAAGAATTCACCAAGACGTGAAAAAAAAATGAAGTCTACAATATGAGAATTGTTAAGAACTTTAGATGACCCTGTCAAACTCATTTATTTTAGAAATGAGAAAGTTGGGGTAAGAGATGGGAAAAGATCTTTTCCAAGGGTATGAGAGTTAGGGGTATACTTATCCATTATGGATAAGTATACCCCTAACTCTCTAAAGCTCAACATTCAGAAAACGAAGATCATGGCATCTGGCCCCATCACTTCATGGGAAATAGATGGGGAAACAGTAGTTGCTTATTTAACTTATATGCAGAGTACATCATGAGAAACGCTGGACTGGAAGAAACACAAGCTGGAATCAAGATTGCTGGGAGAAATATCAATAATCTCAGATATGCAGATGACACCACCCTTATGGCAGAAAGTGAGGAGGAGCTAAAAAGCCTCTTGTTGAAAGTGAAAGAGGAGAGTGAAAAAGTTGGCTTAAAGCTCAACATTCAGAAAACGAAGATCATGGCATCTGGCCCCATCACTTCATGGGAAATAGATGGGGAAACAGTAGAAACAGTGTCAGACTTTATTTTTGTTGGGCTCCAAAATCACTGCAGATGGTGACTGCAGCCATGAAATTAAAAGGCGCTTACTCCTTGGAAGAAAAGTTATAACCAACCTAGATAGTATATTCAAAAGCAGAGACATTACTTTGCTGACTAAGGTCCGTCTAGTCAAGGCTATGGTTTTTCCTGTGGTCATGTATGGATGTGAGAGTTGGACTGTGAAGAAGGCTGAGCGCAGAAGAATTGATGCTTTTGAACTGTGGTGTTGGAGAAGACTGTTGAGAGTCCCTTGGACTGCAAGGAGATCCAACCAGTCCATTCTTAGGGAGATCAACCCTGAGATTTCTTTGGAAGAAATGATGCTAAAACTGAAGCTCCAGTACTTTGGCCACCTTATGCGACGAGTTGACTCATCGGAAAAGACCCTGATGCTGGGAGGGATTGGGGGCAGGAGGAGAAAGGGATGACCGAGAATGAGATGGCTGGATGGCATCATGGACTCAGTGGACGTGAGTCTGAGTGAATTTCGGGAGTTGGTGATGGACAGGGAGGCCTGGCGTACTGCGATTCATGGGGTCGCAAAAAGTCGGACATGACTGCGCGACTGAACTGAACTGATGCCAAGAGTCAACACATTGGAAAAGACCCTGATCTGGAAAAGACCCTGATCTGGGAAAGTCTGAGGGCAAGAGGAGAAGAGGGTGACAGAGGATAAGATGGTTGGATGGCATCACTCATTCAGTGGACATGAGTTTGGCAAACTCCAGGAGATGATGAAGGACAGGGAAGCCTGTTGTGCTGCAATCCATTGGGTCGCAAATAGTTGGACATGACTTACTGACTGAACAGCCATACCAGCTTAAGGACTAACATGAAGAGTAAGTAAGACAGCTTAAGTAAATACATCTAGCAGAGACCCTCCTATAATAAAGTTTCAAAATCAGCAAGCTATTACCATGCTTTAGCACAGAGATCCCAAACCCCATAGGCCACACACCAGTACCAGTCCGTGGCCTATTAGAAACATGGTCACACAGTAGGGAATGAGTAGCAGGTGAGTATGTGAAGCTTCATTTGTATTTACAGTCACTCCACATTGCTCTTTCACATAACCACCTGAAATCTGCCTCGTATCAGATCAGCAATGGCCTTAGATTCTCATAGGGTACAAACTCTACTGAGAACTCTTCATGTAAGAGATTTAGGTTGCATGCTTCTTATGAAAATCACCTGGAAACAATTCCCACCCCTCTACCCCTATTCGTGGAAAAATTGTCTTCCACAAAACTGGTCCTTGATGCCAAAATGGTTGAGGACTGCTGCTTTAGCAGATAAAATTTCTGCATTTTGCCATGCTTCACTGTGTTCTCTTGTGGCACATTTTACAAAAAGCAACTGAAGTCAAGATGCTGATTTGTAAGAAAAGAATCTAAAGCTATTTTCTGTGCTATTTATTCGATGTTGCCTTCAGCAACTCACAAAGCAAAGATTTGGGTATCCAATGGCTTGATCAAGTTCCCCATATCTAGTGACCCTAGGGTCCTCTTGGCCTTGTTTGTCAATCAGTAAGTTTAATGAACTCTCAGGGCTTGACAAGTTACTTGTTATTTATTGATACTAATATCTCTTTGTAAGAGTGAACAATGGGATCCATCTTACAGTAAGGACTGACTCTAAGTAAGAAAATTTTGGATACTTCAAAGAAAAACAGCTCCAGAAAACCATCATTCCTCGCCCCTTCAAAGATAGAACTATTATTATTTGTATTGCAAAAGTTGATTTGAACAGAAAGAGCAGAATGAGGGAGAGAGGCAGTGATTGAACAAGGTTGAGGAACAGTCTAGAGCAGCGGATTGTAATCTGGTGCCACATTAGAATCACTTAGAAGCCATAAAAATCCCCAAGCACAGGCCATCTCCCAGCATTATAAAATTCTCCGACAGAAGGACCCAGGCTTTGGTAGTTGGTATTTTTTAATACTCCCCATGTGATTGAAATGTGCAGCCAAGTTTCAGAGCCATTGGTCTAGAAGTTTTTGAGAATTGATTTTAGTTCCTTGATACTTCGTTCTTTTGCTGCAATAGCCGTTTACTTAACACCCAGGTTCTCTCTTCCTTTTAAAGGGTTGGGTCATTTATCAGATATTGTAACCAAAGGCCTTATTGAGTGGCATTTTTGCTCTCATTTGTTCCTTCTCAAGTATTGCCATTACTATTTTTAATCACCTTTCATTTTCATTTTCATGTATGATATGTAGAACTTGGCTGCTGTCAAGAATTCAAGTGTTCATTTGCACAGTCACAACACACTTGACTGATCGAGTTCTCGCTACTTTGGTCGATGTACATCTAAAATCAATTATTTTGAAGGCAATTAAAAGAAAGTCCTTCAGATTTTAAAACCGAATACATTTAACATCATTATAAACATCTATCAACAGTGTTATTTTTGTTCACATTCTAGACTAAATCCTGTGATGGAAAAATATAAATATTGTTCTCTACCCCATGAAAGAACAAGAAAAAGTCAAGGAACTTAAACCTCAATATTCCTAGTAAATATTTCCTATTTACTTTAATTAGTTTTATTTTTCACATTCTAAGAGGATCTTTCACTTCATCTCTCTAAGATGCCTAACACAGAGGCAAAATCACAGAGATCAAAGCACTGGTTCAAGGTACAAATATTTTTAATGTCCAAATTTAAGTTATTTAAAATGATAACATTATACAGGAAAGTGAAGAAAGGATTTCTCACAGGATCCTAAATTTTGTTTTCTTGATTTAATTTCAGAACAACTTCTAACTAATTTATTAAAGTGGATTTTTACAGAATTGGTATCTTGCTGAGTGTTTGTTTGCTATGTCACTTGACTATATATAAAGTTTTGGCCTTGTGATTGTACCAGCTATGCAAAAGTCTCTTTCTTTTTCTGACAGAGATATTTATTTACTCTTCTAGGCTTGGATTTACATTACTCTCAAGTTGATAGAATTCCAAAGCTTTTTTAAAAAATGAATGAAACCTCTCTCCAAATGTCAAACTGAAGCTGCATTTTCCAAACCCTTTCCCTTCATTTGTTATGAAAAAGTCTTTAGGTGCACTGGACTACTAGGAGAAGCAGCCCATGTTATGTGAGTAAGAACAGTAATTGTCAAATAAATTGAAGAGAGGAAAATTGCAAGTGGCAGAACAACTGTTTCAGGAAAAGTCCTCACTTAAATTTGCAGTGCTAAGGGGACTTCAGATGAGCTAAGATTGGAAGTGTTTCTTTCTGTATTTCTGGTAGACTTCCAACATTTCAGTCTAACTTTAAAGATGGAACTTGAGGCTACCTTTCCCAATGACCACTTTACAATTGCACCTGAAGTCTGATTAGAAATACATAATATAAAACAAAAAATAGTGAAAAAGTTAAGCATTACAACATGAGTGACACAATTGTCTTGTGTATGTAAATTTACCTGTTGTGAGAGATTAAAGTAATCAAGTTTTACTGTTTTATCAGAGGTTTTAATAGAACTTAAACCATTACAGTTTGTCACACTGAATAAGTCAATGCATTTTCTGATGTATACATAAGTATTTGAACAAGTAATAAACCACATGCAAACCATATAAACACAGTCCTAAACAGCAGTGCTTTGTTCTATGGCAGTCCAGAAAAAACTAAAAATAGAGCTACCATATGATCCAGCAATCCCACTTATATATCAAGAGAAAACCATAATTTCAAAAGATATAGGTACCTCAGTGTTCATTGCAGCACTATTTATAATAGCCAGGACATGGAAGCAACCTAAATGTCCATCAACAGGGGAATGAATAAAGAAAATGTAGTAGATATATACAATGGAATATTACTTGGCCATTAAAAGTGAAATAATGCCATTTGCAGCAACATGGATGGACCTAGAGGCTGCATACTGAGTGAAGTAAGAGGAAGACATATATCATATTATGTTGCTTATATGGGGAAACAAAACAATGTTATTAATACCAATGACCCTATTTACAGAACATAGGTAGAGTCACAGATGCAGAAAACAAGCTTATGGCTACCAAGGGTGAAAGGGGGAAATGATATATTGAGAGATTGGGATTGACACATACACACTACCATATATAAAATAGGCAACTAATACGAACCTACTGTGTAGCACAGGCAACTCCACTCAATGCTCTTTAATGACCTAGATAGGAAAAGAATATAAAAAAAGAGTAGGTATATGTATGTATATGTATAACTGATTCACTTGTCTGTGCAGCAGAAACTAACACAACGTTGTAAACCATCTATACTCCAAGGAAAACTAATAAAAAAGATGTTCCTAGACTTATGAGGTTTTGACTTATGATGTTTTTCACCTCTGCAATGGTACACAAGTAATACAAATTTATTTGTAACTGAACTTCGAATTTTGAGTTTTGATCTTTTACCAGGCTAGTGATATGCAATAAGATCTTCTCTCATGTGCTCTCACGCAATCACAAGGATAAGCTGAAGAGGATCTGTACACCTCTACATTGTCTTTGCAAATAGTGACGGTATGGAATAGATTGCATTGAAAATCCATTCTCCAGTCCAGTTCCACAGCATATGTGCCTACACATTAACCACTCTCATATTAATGTAAAAATATATTTGAACAAATGGTCTTTGTACATTCTTAAGCAATCAATGAACTGTATTTTAATCTACCTGAAAAAAACAGAAAAGCAGACATAGTACTGATGGGAAAAATCAAGCAACAGATCCATCCTCAACCTAAGCCTGTATGATAAGAATTAGGGAAATTATTCTTTCATTTACTTAAGTGACAAATGGATGAAGGCAAAGCAGAAAAACATCACCAATAAGGAACTGGCCATGAAGACAGAGCTGGAAAATCCTGGTTAGGAAGCTAAGTATTTCTGTTACTATTGTTTCCCTTTCAGTCACTATTCCCTAGTTTTCCCACTCTAAACAGGTTTCTGAGAGTAGAGATTAAGAGTGCATTGGCATCAGAGAAAAGAAAGAGGAAAAACATTCTAGGTGAAAATCATAACCAGCAAATTCATATCACTGTCCTTGGAGTACTAGTGTCTGCCTTTGAGGAAGGGTAGGCTAATGGATCACGCTGTTGGCAGATCCTGGTTTATTTTTAATAGTGTGATTGGTTTTACTTAGCCAGATGTTTAGGTACTACATATTGTGGAAGATGGTTCATTGAGAAAGAGTTATGCAGCTTCTAAAGAGAAGGCAGATGTTGAACATGCAAAGGAACCCTAAGGAGTCATTTCTTGCTATGATACTTTACATAAAATAAAAAGCTAAACCGAAATTGCTTCCTGTCCATTTTTCTAGGGTGGAGCGAGAAGGGCATAAAAAGGTTTGATGCAGGATGCAGGATGCTAGTGACTGATGCACGGGGATAATCCAGAGAGAGGGTGTGGGGCGGGAGGGTGGAGGTGGGGGTCGGGATTGGGAGTTCATGTACACTCATGGCTAATTCATGTCAATGTGTAACAAAACGAATACAGTATTGTAAAGCAAAACAAACTAAAAAATAAAAATTAATTTAAAAAAAAAAAAAAAGCTAGTCTGCCCTCAATCCAGAAACATTCAAAGAACGGCCGAGCTGCCTTGCCTTCTGCTTTATCCTTATCTTCTTCCTTCCCTCCCTCAAACCCATACTGCATCACTGCTCTTGCCTTGCACAGAGTTTTAAAAACTGTGCCCAAGTGGAGGCAGGATTCCATATTATTTATCTGATTTCTATCTTAATTCATTTATTAAAGCTAACAATGTCCTTCTAAATCCTTTTCTCTATTTTATTCATATTTCAGCTTCTCTCTTCAATTCAAAGCTGTAAAACTAGATAGATGTATTAGTCACAAACAAAGGATAAATATAGGAAAGGCTGAGTGAAGCATAGATGCTTGGGGACACACAGTCCATATATCAACCACATCATAAATATCTGAATGTGAGTGGCAATGGAGAGGAAGTTATAGGCTCTGCTCTGGTGAAGCTGTGAGGTGGGTGAGATGTGGGTGGTGGAGGAATGGGAGTGAGTGTGGTCACAGAAATGTTAAGGAAGCCAAGATAGGAGCAACAGGGTGTAGGAGCAATGGAGTGTAAGTCCTTAGCATCTGCAAAGTTACAGCAGCATTTGTCTCACAGTGGCACTTTTATTTTTCAAACCCTTTTAAAGTTACTAACACAAGACATATTTAGGAAATACCAACTGCTTATGCCACTTTGGATATTAGCCAGGAAAGGAAATGTTACTTGGTGTTAAGAACTGAAGGATGGGATGGGGAGGGAGGTGCGAGGCGGGTTCAGGATGGGGAACACATGAACACCCATGGCCGATTCATGTCAATGTATGGCAAAAAACCACTACAATATTGTAAAGCAATTAGCCTCCAATTAAAATTAATAAATAATTTTTTAAAAAAGAACATGACTGGTGGTGTTATATTTTTGAAATAAATGCTGCTTGGTGATTGGGATTTGAAGAAATCTGAAGATGAAGATAACAATGTTAGGAAACTATAATAGAGATAAAACTATAACGAATCCAAGAATGGTCAAATCTCTAACTGAGAAGCATCTTTAGTGAGAAAAAATAATATATTACTTATACATTGGTATAGAAGAGGATATTATGGGATTTAGCAATAAATTGTTTTGAGAGAACACCAAAGAGAAAAGATCATACAAGGATATCTGAAATTTAAAAAAATTGAAGAAAATGGAAAACTTAAATTCACTCGAAATCAATTGCCAATTCTAAAATTTTTATTTCTTTATATCACACAGACATTTTAAAATCATATTCTAACAAACACAAATTATTTACACAAAGGTTAAGAGGTAGGGAGAACATCAATTAAAATAAGTATTTACACAAAGAGGGAGACTGGCACTTCTCTAAACATCCTTAATTTATTACCTAACAGAGACAGTGCTGGGAGTGTTTCAGTGATCTTTTTTCAAACATCATTAGCATTTGTCAAATAAAAATCAATCCCCCAGCTGAAAGGTCCCTTGTCTCCATTACAGCTCAATCAACCTGTCAGTCTTGTGGCTCAGGGCAGAATCTCTCCAATTACACATCCACCTCCACTGTCCTCTATCACAGAATCTCAATTTATAAACAAGAGTTTACAAAATCACCTTAGTGAGATATTATACTGTTTTCCCAGGAAGATTACTTAGGCTAAAAAAATGTTTTTCTTTTCCCCAAAGTAAACTTTGTTTAAGTAACACCTGCTAGGTATATGACTGGAAAACAAGAAAATTTTCCCTTATAGCAGAATTTTGTATTTACTAATGCAAAGTTTGTTTGGTTTTTTAAAATATGGATTGTGTTTCTTTATGGTGATGCAGGAGCATTGTGCACGTGTGTGTGTGTGTGTGTTTGTGTGTGATGAGAGTGTTGGCCAAAGGTGGTAAACAAGCAGAAGACTCAAGGCTTCATTACTCTAGTCTGGGTTCTTAATTTTGATTTGTACTAATAATAGCATCGCCCAAAGTGAAGTAAGTGGTTTGGTTTATTAAGCTTTATTTATAAATAAGGGGATGCAATCAGGAAATAATTAGATAAATAATTTTCAGAGGCAATAATTAACAATTAGAAATTGTAGAATACAGCACTGGAAGGTATTCTGCTTCTCTTATCATTAACCCAGGAACTAAATCAATCAAGGAATCAAGTCTGAAATTAGAGCTTCCTCTTATGTGTGAGATTCTTCAGTAATATTATAGATAAGGAAGATGGTAACTAGAGCATACAGTGTGATCACCTCAAAAATATTTTTATATGAAAGAGGTGAGCATAGCATGAATAAATTGAGAAATAAGTGTAGTTAATGCAGATGTCCTCCTGGATCAACTTGAAGTCAGAACTATACCCCCAAATTAACATTTTTTTTTTTACTCTATTCCTATTCACTTGCTCTTTTTATCTTTTAGTGGTGCTAGTGAGAAATAGTGACCAGAAGTGAAAGATACACTCATTCATTCAGCCAAAGTTATGGAGCATTTATCCAGGAAGTGCCAGGGGACACAAAAAATTAAGAAAAACCAGACATGCCCTGCCTTTATAACATACTGGATGAATAATCAACTTCAAAATATCAAATCATTCATAACAACCCTCATGATCTTTATCGTAACAAATATTTACACAGCACTTACTAAATTAACTTGTTTCATGGCTCAGAGGGTAAAAAATCCACCTGCAATGCAGGATACCTGGGTTCAATCCCTGGGTTGGGAAGGTCCCCTGGAGAAGGGAATGGCAACCCACTCCACTGTTCTTGCCTGGAGAGTTTCACAGACAGAGGAGCCTGGCAGACTACAGTCCATGGGGTCGAAAACAGTTGGACTCAACTGAGAGACTAACACACTATACTATCTTCATAACAGCTTCAATAGGTAGATCTTCTCATTGTCGCCATTTTATTGGTAAGGGGCTTGAGGACACAGAGAAGCTTAGTAACTTGAAGATGAAAAATAAAGGACTGTTAGAGATTAGATAGCCTGGCCCAGAATTCAAGTGTGAATTCATCTCACAACGCTCATTCTAGGTGTTCTAATCTTAATTGTTAACTGTACTTTGAAGTCAGAGTCCCATGATTGGTCATCTGTCTCATTTCTTAAGTAACTCTTTGGAAGTCTTGGGGTTTGCTTTTAAGAAACCTTTACCCAAAAGTGGGCTTCTTGGCTAGCTCAGTTGGTAAAGAATCCGCTTGCAATGCAAGAGACTAGGTTCGATCCCTGAGTTGGGAAGATCCCCTGGAGAAGGGAAAGGCTACCCACTCCAGTATTTTGGCCTAGAGAATTCCATGAACTGTATAGTCCATGAGGATCACAAAGAGCTGGACAGGACTAAGCTACTTTAACTTTCACTTTTTCACTTGCCCCAAAGTAAGATACAAATGTGTTTTGAGAGAAATTGTAATCGCTTAATTTCTAATTCCTTTATAGTCATTTGAGTTATCTGAGGTTCAATAAGACTTTTTTCTTGATTAGTCTTTATCCTAATAATGGGAATTTACATTTTGCTAAGTATAAATTGGAATCTGGTCAGTCTCTTTAAAAACTCAGTAGTTCTAGAGTCAAATGATTTTTTTAATTCATCACAAAATAGTTATGGAGCTTAAAGTCTTGGATTTTTAGTTTAATATAGAGCAAACTTCATGTAACCCCACTGAATTTCCTCAGTATTAATCTTCAGGGTTAGAAAAAGGTTTATTTGCTTCCTGCCTCAAAGTCATTAAACTTAGCTCCTCCACTTATGTTGGAAAGGCTTATGTAAATGTTCCTGGATATCTTTGCAATGCATTAAATTGGAAACTGATCTGTATCAACCATTTTTTATGTAGGTTTATTACCAAGAACATACATAGGGAAACACTAAATTAATCCTATATGCATGCATTTGTTAAATCCAGGAGCACTACATAACATCAATGATGCAACCTATGTGTAATTGGAAAGGTGCAAGAAATGAGTGCTAACCTGGTTTGATCCTACAGATTGTGATCTGACCTATAGATATCTAATTTGATTCCCTAAGCATTGGTTTTCTTTACCAGCATGATGGCACACATGATGTCGGTGTGTAAGATTTAATATCTGCAACCAGCTTTGCAGGCAGCAATATAAATCTTAATGAAAATGTTATACTGCATAATTATTGTGTCAAGAAGCAATTATAAGTGATACTTTATACTGAGAGGAGAAAAGCATTTACTCATTTTCAGTACTGGTGTTTCTCTGAAAAATCTGCATATAAAGACAAGGGATTGCAGAAGTTTATGGGATGTCCTCACCATGGTAGCTGAAATTCTGGGAGGGCTCTGCCATATTCCCATCTAAAGTAGAAAACTGGAGCTCAAGTTTTGTAAGTATACCTGAAAGAAAATCAACTTCTGAGCTCAAAATTGTGACAGATTTATTTTCTTCTTAGATCTCTGGCTATTTTTTCAGATGAAAGATACATGGATTTCAAAACATCTCTATCTGAGACAGTCGTTTGTATCGAGTGGATAAACTGGATATCATTTCTTTTGAAATTTTGGATTACTAAGGAATTACATTAAGTATATGCAATTATATATGGCTGTTCACAGATCAGACTATGGTTATATCTATTACAGAGCTTTTATAAAGAAGAACCTTCATATTCTATGTAAAAGGATAGCAATCACTGTGACTGCTGAAGAGATAATAAAAGGATTGGTTCCAATGATCTTTGAACATAGACAAATAGCACAACAAAAACAAGGACATAGGTATTATTTTATAGGATTTTTTTCCTCAGAGACATGTCGGATATTCGATGCACTAATGAAAAAGAATTTCCTGTTTCTAAAAATGCAAAACAGGCTCATACACAAACAAATTGTTTAGTGTTTTTCAATGCACTCATTAGTAAAATATAATCATAAGCTTCATAAATGAGCCAACATCTTAGCCCAGTGCTACAGGTTTAGGCATAAATTTAAATGTATTTAAATTTATTTGTATAAAGTTCGTTATGAAAATCATGTGGGAAAAAGATGAATAACTTAAACATTAAGAAGAAGCAATGTCTTAAGAACAAAAAAAAATATATGGAAACGAAGTTTGGAAACTGCAATTTTATGTGTTTATATATGTGTGTGTGTATGTATATATTCTGTTCTGTTGATTTGTTAAATGTCTCTGAGCCTTAGGAGGTCTTATAAAAATATTAATAGAAATTCTTGCTAAAGAAGTGACAGAAATATTTAAAAGACATATAAATTTCTAGGTTACATTACACAGATAACTTGTGACAATAAGGAAAACAATGTGTCTTTTCCCAATTAATTCTTTCCCTTTACCCTCAGCTATAGAGTGTTCTGCTATTTCAGAGTAGATGAATTCAAATGCCAAAGTGGTACCCTCAGCATACACATGTCAGTAAGAGAAAAAAAAAAAAAAGTTACATATTCCTGAGCAAAAGCAACCTTTTTAGTATTAAAAGTTCCTAGGGGCTCTTTCTGTCCATGACAACCATCAGCTATCACCTGGATACAACTCTTATGGTCTGGGAGCCCTCAATATTAAGACCCTTAAGTTTCCTTTGATGAATAGGATGGCTTGTGTACTTTGGAATTAGAGAATAATTCTGTAATCCTTGTGGATCACCGGAAAATTGACTAATCACGCTCACCTTGACAGAACTTCTGAAAGTTAAAAATATTTGTCAACAATGCAGACTTTGATTTTCTAAATAGAACAGAAGCAGTCTTGCAAATTCCTTCTCAGGTATTCTGTGAGAATACAGAGTCATATTTTTATTATTCAAAGAAGGAACACTATAAGAAGAGAATCCCAGGCCTCTTTTTTTCCCCTGATTTAACAGATGAGCATGCATTTCATCTTAAAAATTATGGAATCTCAGGAACTCTCATTCTTGTCTAGAAAATGATCCATGACTTCACACCTAGGCAGAAAGAGTCATACAAACAAAAGTCCCTAAACCAACTGCGTTAGAACTTACTGGATCCTAAATAGGCTTTTCACAGAAAAGCTGTCAACACAACTATATTATGAGCTGATAATTTTATTCATTGGATGGATATTCAATATGGCCTTGTCACCAGTCCCTTTACTGAAGAGGCAACCAGAGGGGCTGTTACAGTCCTAGAATGTCTATTTTTATTAAGTCTTATTCCTTCTTTTCTGTGATGGGTAGACTATAAGTAAAACATAAGATACATAATGCCAAGATACTTTTGAAAATATCCTATATTTATTCCTCACTCAACTCAGATTAAGAGCTATTGTCAGATATAAATTTTTTTACTTGTACATTAAAATTAGAATGTTATAGCCTTCAAACTGTAAAGCATTTTCAAGAGCATTTAGTAGAAACTCTTTGCTCAGATATGGACTTTGAAGTCTACAGCCATGAGGTGCCTTGTCTAAGCTCACAGAAGCAGTGACAAGGCAGATCTTCTTGCGTCCAGTTCAGGTCTTTCCATTCTATTTTTTTTTAATACAGTCCCAGTAACAGGATAATAGTCACACGATAATAGTTATATCTTAATATATAGCATTCCATTAAAATGTAAGAGAAATGCATTATTTATCTTGCATGAAAGCTTGATTTCATCCTACTCTTTGTGACCATAAGGACTATAGCCCACCTCGCTCCTATGTCCATGAGATTATCCTTACAAGAATACTGGAAGTGGGTTGCCATTTCCTACTCCAGGGGATCTTCTTGAACCAGGGTCAAACTTGCCTCTCCTGTGGCTCCTGCATTGGCAGGTATATTCTTTACCACTGCTGCTGCTGCTGCTGCTAAGTTACCTCAGTTGTGTCCAACTCTGTGCGACCCCATAGGCAGCAGCCCACCAGGCTCCGCCATCCCTGGGATTCTCCAGGCAAGAACACTGGAGTGGGTTGCCATTTCCTTCTCCAATGCATGAAAGTGAAAAGTGAGAGTGAAGTCGCTCAGTCGTGTCCGACTCTTCGTGACCCCATGGACTGTAGCCTACCAGGCTCCTCTGTCCGTGAGATTTTCCAAGCAAGAGTATTGGAGTGGCGTGTAATTGCCTTCTCCATCTTTACCACTGAGCCACCTGGTATTGGAATTTAACTCAGCATGAGTGAATACGAATCTTGAAAATGAGAACTCACCCCCACTGCAAGCATCTACAAACATCACTCTGTGTGAACAGGCATGTTCAATAATATATTAAGTATGATTAAAAATAAGAACAAAGTTGGGCACATTTTGTAGAGAGGATTCTAAAGGATGAACTGATTAAAACCTGTATCAAAATCATCTGAGGTTCTCATTAAAATGCAAATTCTCAGCCCTGAACTACATACTGAATCAGAATTTCTAGCAGTAGGAGTATTAATTATATATTTTATTATAAATCTTAGGTTAGGTAATAATTAGACACTGAAAATTGAGAATCAGATGTTTTAGGCCTTATACAGCTACATAAAGACTACTAGAGATAAGCTTGACATTTCTCATGTTTTATAAAAAAATACATTTGTTCCTTTGATTTTTACATATGTTTTCCTAAATGCATGTAAAACCTCCTGAGTTAAAAATTCCAACCACAAGTAATTCTATAGAGAAAACCCCAAAGAGTTAAATTAATTCTGGTGAGTTTTGAGGTTAAATCTAATTCTATTATACTCTATTAAGAACTGTATGGCAGAAGTATACACATTTGTATCCTTGTTGAATAACATCTTTATTAATCAAACAGCTCTAATTTATTGATGCAAACTCTTAGTAACCAGTTATTAATCCATGGGCTACTGTTGTGGTTTTCTCCAAGGAATCCTTTGATGGATGGGCTGTCAAAATGTGGATGGGAGAGCCCCGATCTGCAACATGGAGAAGAATATAGAGTGCTGTCTCAAGGCGATCACAAAAGCAGATGTATCCATGACATCAGTTTCACAAAGGACCATTAACAAGAACAAAAAAAATGCAACGATATAGCACATATTAGATATCTGCCTTATTATTATTAATGAGTTCTCACTTAAGTATCCCTTTTGATCTTTTCAGTGATCCTGTGCTTTTACGGCTAAGCAAAACAGAGGCTTACAGAGAGAAAGTTACTTGTTCACATATTTTTGTAGAGTATACACAGAAATGAGGGTTTTAGAAAATTTTCATTTACTCACTTTTTTCCTGGTAATATACATCTAAAAGTATAGAAGACATGCTGTCTATACTTAAGTTAGCTACAAGCAGAAACATAAATATATAAACAGGCAATTTTAATGTGGTTTTATAAATGTTCCAAGGGGCTAATTATGGGCTGCATGGAGAGTACATAAGAGATACTTAGTTCACCTTTGGGAATAAGAGGGAGGGGGTGGATTCCTGAAAGGGCACACACCTATGTAAACAAATGGAAGGGTAGACGGTTAGCCAGGTTAAGAAGTGGGAAAGCTACAGTTAAGGAATTCCAGGCAGAGGGAAGAGTTTCTACAAAGGCCTGGAGTTAGGAGTATGTCTGGACTATTTGAAAGAGTACAAGTGGTTAAGTGTGGCCTGAATGTAGAGGTCAAAGAAAACATGAATAAGATCATTAAAGATTTTGTATATCATGCTGACAAATTCGGATTTCAATCTTTTGGTGATGGCAAGACACTGAAGAAATTACATTTACATTTAAAATGATCACTCCCTATGCGGAGAATGGATTGGGAAGGAGCAGAAATGAAGGCAGCATGACCAGTCTGAAGGCTTAAAAAATGATAATTCAAGTCTAAGTAGGGACACTGGAGTAACAGATGATAGATTGATGTAGCCTATAAAAAGGGAATAGAATGGAAAGGATTTAGTGATTGATGTGGGTGACAGGGAAATAGAGTAGAGAAGGATATCTCACATGCTGGGCAATTGAGGGAACAGTGTTGTAATCTGAGGCAGGAAATTCAAGAGGAAAGGCTTTTCTGTTAAGAGAAAAGCCTGTCACTACTTCAGTATTTTTCTTCTAAATTATTTTTAAGTTTATTAATTGCATATCCTTCCTAACAGTGGAAAGGCAAGAACATTTGCTGTGTTAGTTTCTGCTGTACAATGAAGGGAATCAGCTATATGTAAACATATCCCCTCTCTCCTGGACATCCCTCCCACCCTCCACTCTATCTCACTCATCTAGGTTATCATAGAGCAGTGAGCTGAGCTCCTTGTGCTATACTGCAGGTTCTCACTAGCTGTATTTTACTTACAGTAGTGTATATAGATCAATGCTACTTTCCCAAGTTGTCCTTCACTCTCCTTCCGACCCTGTGTCCACACGTCCATTCTCTACATTTGTGTCTCTTTTCTTGCCCTAGAAATAGGTTCATGTACCATTTTTTAACTTTTAAGATACGCATTTTCTCAAACTTTTAAGATACAGCATTTTCTCAAAAAGGATAATTCTTTGATTACCAGGAAAAATAATTATATTGAGCTTTCCTCTAACAGATATGCTAGGGTTCTATTTTAAAGAACCACTTGTAATAGTAGAACCTCTAACGGTGGTGAATAATAAATAGCTAGACTGGGGTCTCAGGTAAACTAAGAATATACACATTTCATACTGCCAGACTTTTCAGATTTTTTCACGTTGCTGATAGGCTGAAGTTTTTCCCTGAATATTAGTATAGCTCCCAAATACATTTTCACAATGGAACTCCATCTCATGGACTCTATTACTGCCATATAGTATCTTTCATTATCTTCAAATAATTTGGCATCTTTACTTTTATTCCTCATATCATTTCCGATTCTGCCTGTATTTGTTCATGACAGATCTTTAGTGCAGTTTCTGCTATGTACATTTGTAAAATTTATGTTTTATTTTATGGCATTAATCTTAGAGTTTGCAATTTATTTTTTTAATGTCTCAAATGATGCCAAATAATTATTCTTTAAGAGACTGTTTTATTTTGAATATAATTAAAAGCCTGTTTTTTATGTGAGAGAACAACTTTACATCTTTTTATATAAAAATCAGGACATTATTATTCAGGGGAAAAAATCCATTTTTGCTTCCCTCAACCCCCAACTATTTCTCCTCTTCACAATAAATATTTTTCACCAAGAAGTCCATCTCACAACTAATTCCTGACCACCGCAAACTCATGGTTCAACATACAACACAACAGTTTTTTTACTCTTTTGCTCAATACCTCCTGTTTTCAATTTCAGTGGCTATATTTTCATCCTTCAACTCCTTGACTTGCCTTTGAAGCTGACACTGTGGAACATGTTCTAATCTTTAAATTTTTAATAAAGTATTCTCATGTTTTATTCTTTTTCTTTCTGATGTTTCCATCTCATTCAATTTTGCTAGTTTATTTTCTGCTCTGTTTCCTTAAATGTGGGTGTTTGAACTTCAGAGAACTTCATTATCACTCAGTATAACCTGTCTGAACAACGTTGGCCATCAGGTGGTTACCTTTGTGTTGATAACTCCTAGAGAAAAACGCGGCCCTGACCATTGTGTAAAAATGCCTGACTCAATAACAGTTTCCTGAGTCTGTCCAAACTTGGAAAAAAATAAAAATAAAAAACACCATCATCTTTCTCCCTTCCACATAATCCTGTCTGGACTTCTTCACACCTAGTATACTTTAGAAATACTTCCATCTGCTTAGCTACTTAAGCCATCAAAACCATTCTGTAAAAGTTTAGTAACGAAAATTGTGGGCTCTATAGCTGAACTGCCTGGGTTCATACTCCAGTTCTGTGACTTTGGGAAATTCCAAGTTCATTATATCTTAGTCTTTGTTTCCTCATCTGTAAAATGAAGATGAAAACAGTTATACTTCATATGTTAGCTTGAGGATCAATTTTCATAAATCCTTGAATCAGTGCCTGATAGAGTGAATGCAAGTTATTACTCATCTTCACTCTTCCCACCTTTCTTGTGTACCTTGAATCCTATCAATCTTCCAATTTTATTGACAGTATGTCCTACTCAGCTCTCCTTGTGTCCATCTTTACTTCTGCTATCCTTAAGAACAAGGACATAGTGGCTTTTATCTCTTTATTTGAGATACTCAGTGTGTAGTAGGCGCTCAATCACTGTTAAGAAATAACTAAACAAATGTGTAAATGTTGGAAGATCTGGCTCTAAATGAGGTCTCCAAAGCTCTCTCTCTCTTTTTTTTTTGCAATCATTGGAATGTTTGTGTATCCTCTTAAAGTAATTGTTTTGAAAGATTGATCATTTGTGCACAAGCATGTTGGTATATTTCTGTTTATTTAATTTTAAAGATTTTTTTGATGTGGACCATTTTTAGAACTTTTACTGAGGTTGTTACAATATTGCTTCTGATTTATGTTTTGTTGTTTTGGCCACAAAGTGAAGTCACTCAGTCGTGTCCGACTCTTTGCGACCCCATGGACTGTAGCCTACCAGCCTCCTCGTCCATGGGATTTTCCAGGCAACAGTACTGGAGTGGATTGCCATTTCCTTCTCCATTTGGCCACAAGGCATGTGGGATCTTAGCTCTCCAAAAGGGATCAAACTCGCACCCCTTGCAATGGAAGGTGAAGTTTTAACCTCTAGACCATCTGGGAGGTCCTGGTGTGTTTGTTAATCAGTTTTACTCTTTGTAAAGCTGCTGCAATTTGACAGTACTTATGGCTGATGCCAACCCACTCCAGTACTCTTGTCTGGAAAATTCCATGGACAGAGGAGCCACTTGGTAGGCTACAGTCCATGCGGTTGCAAAGAGTCAGACTCGACTGAGCGACTTCAATGTCAATGTCAATGTCAATGTCAATGGCTGGTTTCCCCAGTAGCTCAGTTGGCAAAGAATCTGCCTGCAGTCCAGGAGACCCCGGATAGATTGCTGGGTCTAGAAGATCCCTTGGAGAAGCAAATGACAACCCACACCAGTATTCTTGCCTGGAGAATCCCATGGATAGGGGAGTCTGGCGGGCTACAGTCCATGGGGTTGCAAGAGTCGGACACGAATGAGCAACTAAACCACCAAACACCACCATGGCTGGTTTACAGGCTAATCAACATTTGCTGTCATAACTGACCACAATGTGTCCTGTTATTTTTGTAGCATTGGGCAGGTCATATACAGCTTCTCTGATCCACTTTCTTCTCCATTAAAATTGGTAAGTTGGACAAGAATTATCCAACGATCCTTTTAACATTTATGGTTTTAACAGATTTGAGCAATTATTCCACATTTCAAATATGAGACATTGAGAGAAACACATCATGTAGAAAATTTCAGGCACAGGGATATTAAACTAATGATCTTGATTTCTCAGCCTGCTGCTTATTTGTTCATTGAGACAGACCGGTAGAAAGAATTTTCTAAAAGACAGCTTTTTAAATGTAATTCTGTAAGATTTCCCCTGTCTTAGCATTCATTTGCATCTGTTTCTAACACAAAACCCTTCTCTCCCAAAAGGCAAAAGATTTTAGTTAAGCCCTTTACCACACTGTTTTGACCTTGAGCCTAGGAAATAATCTATAGAAAATGAATTCTTATAATTTAAGATGATAGTAGCTTTTAAAAAATGACTAGTTCCAATAATTTCTTTTCACTTTTCCGACTGGTTATTTGATTGGAGGTTTTTTAAAAGGCAAATATTTTAAATCAAATTTTATTCATCATTCTACTTCAAGTAGCAAGTCTTTTAAATGTAGCCTTTTAAAACTACTGAATTTCTTTCTGCTGATTAATCTATGGCAATGTTTTGTGTAATAAAAATGGACTGAAAAAATGATTTTGGGTACCTGGGAGAAAGACTTTTCTGTGAAAATCAGGAGTGTTTATATCAATGTTGAATTATTTATGAGTCAGCCATATTAATGCTAAATTTTAACTGAGAGCGACTCAACAATTTTGGCCCACATGCAATGTTTGCTTAAAATTATTTTTTATGAAAGATAGTCACCTTATGATTTCAATAGATGAATAGGAAAGTCATTCCAGCTCTATCATGGTCCACAGAAAGCTCTTTTGAATGCAGTGTTAAATTGTTTATTTTATGTTAGTATTGCCCTTTATCTGAGAACTTTTTATTCCAAAAGACTGTGGATATTTTGCAATACCTCCTTAGGTGATCAGAGTTACTATGTATTAAGGTACTGATTAATCTTCTGATTGATGTCGTTAGAAAATTAGTTCATAAACTCAAATTTGGATGTGGAAGATTAGCAAATCAAGTTTCAAGGATCTTAACTAAAATCAAATGTTTTTGCCATGTCCGACTCTTTGCGACCCCATGGACTGTCAGCCACCAGGCTCCTCTGTCCATTGGATTCTCTAGACAAGAAAACTGGAGTAGGTAGTCATTCCCTTCTGCAGGGGATCTTCCCAACCCAGGGATCAAACCCAGATCTCCTGCATTGCAGGCAGATTCTTTACCATCTGAGCCACCAGGGAAGCAACTAATCAAATGCTGCTGCTGCTGCTGGTGCTAAAATAAATACTAGCATACGCAACTCATGATATCACAGACTGGATTCTATGCTGTGTTCCATAGCACACTTATATCACAGCCATGACTGTCCAACAGAGTGTCAATTTCAAGCAAATTATCACACTTTCTCATGAGGATCCTTTTCCTTTTCTATCAGACCTAAGGTAAATTTTTTTTAAGAGTGGTGGCTGATATTTAATCCTGAGTCCAGGTCTTCTCCTTTTTTTTTAATTAATTTTTTATTGAAGGATAGTTACTTTACAGAATTTTACTGTTTTCTGTCAAACCTCAATATGAATCAGCCATAGGCATACACATATCACTTCCCTTTTAAGCCTCCCTCCCATTTCTCTCCTCATCCCACTCTAGGTTGATACAGAGCTCCTGTTTGAGTTTCCTGAGCCATACAGCAAATTCCCGTTGCCTATCTATTTTATTTATGGTGTAAGACGATGCTGTGAAAGTGCTGCACTCAATATGCCAGCAAATTTGGAAAACTAGGCAGTGGTCACAGGACTAGAAAATGTCAGTTTTCATTCCAATCCCAAAGAAAGGCAATGTCAAAGAATGCTCAAGCTACTGCACAATTGCATTCATCTCACATGCTAGTAAACTAATGCTCAAAATTCTCCAAGCCAGGCTTCAACAATATGTGACCTGTGAACTTCCAGATGGTCAAGCTGGATGTAGAAAAGGCAGAGGAATCAGAGATCAAATTGCCAAAATCCTTTGGATCACTGAGAAAGCAAAACAGTTCCAGAAAAGCATCTACTTCTGCTTTATTGACTAGGCCAAAGCCTTTGACGGTGTGGATCACAACAAACTGTGGAAAATTCTGAAAGAGACGGGAATACCAGACCACCTGACCTGCCTCTTGAGAAATCTATATGCAGGTCAGGATGCAACAGTTAGAACTGGATATAGAACAACAGACTGGTTCCAAATAGGAAAAGGAGTAAGTCAAGGCTGTATATTGTCACCCTGCTTATTTAACTTATATGCAGAATACATCAGGAGAAATGCTGGGCTGGAGGAAGCACAGCTGGAATCAAGATTGCTGGGAGAAATATCAATAACTTCAGATATGCAGATGACACCATCATTATGGCAGAAAGTGAAAAAGAACTCAAGAGCCTCTTGATGAAAGTGAAAGAGGAGAGTGAAAAAGTTGGCTTAAAGCTCAACATTCAGAAAACGAAGATCATGGCATCCGGTCCCATCACTTCATGGCAAATAGATGGGGAAACAGTGGAAACAGTGTCAGACTTTATTTTTTGGGCTTCAAAATCACTGCAAATGGTGACTGCAGCCATGAAATTAAAAGACACTTGCTCCTTGGGAGAAAAGCTATGACCAACCTAGAAAGCATATTGAAAAGCAGAGATATTACTTTGGCAACAAAGGTCCGTCTAGTCAAGGCTATTGTTTTTCCAGTAGTCATGTATGGATGTGAGAGTTGGACTATAAAGAAAGCTGAGCAGTGAAGAATTTATGCTTTTGAACTGTGGTGTTGGAGAAGACTCTTGAGAGTCCCCTGCATGGGAAGGAGACCCAATGAGTCCATCTGAAAGGAAATCAGTCCTGAATATTCACTGGAAGGACTGATGTTGAGGCTGAAACTCCAATACTTTGGCCACTTGATGTGAAAAACTGACTCATTTGAAAAGACCCTGATGCTGGGAAAGATAGAGGGAAGGAGGAGAAGGGGATGACAGAGGATGAGATGGTTGGATGGCATCACTGACTCAATGGACAAGAGTTTGAGTAAACTCCAGGAGTTGGTGATGGACAGGGAAGCCTGGCCTGCTGTAGTCCATGGAGTTGCAAAGAATAGGACATGACTGAGTGATTGAACTGAACTGAACTGAACTGAATGTAAGTTTCCATGTCACTCTTTCCATACCTCTCACCCACTCCTCCCCTCTCCACATGTCCATAAGTCTATTCTCTATGTCTGTTTCTCCACTGTTGCCCTGTAAATACATTTTTCAGTACCATTTCAAGTGAGTCAGATCTTCTCCTTTTTGCTGGCACAGTCTTGAGATTTTCTAGCTTGCCTGAGCTCTGGTTTCTCAGCTGTAAAAGGGGAAGAGTGCTGTTAGTAGTGCTGACCACTTGAAATAGTCAGAGTGGAAGTAAGATGGTGTGCGCACAATGCCTGGTAGATAGAAAGTACTCTCTGCTAATTACGATGATCAGCATTAGTAGTGGTTGTAGTGCTAGTATAGTTATCACAGAAAATGGAATTCAAAAAGTGTTTTATATAGTTTTGTTTATGATAGCAAAATGAATATGACTTTATCAAGGCATAAAGTTATGTACTTTAGGCTAATTGTATTCTTGACTCAACTTCTGAGGAATGTGGCAACATTTTCAATGTTTTTAACCAATATTTAGGTCTGTGGTATGCTAAGCCACTTCAGTTGTTTCTGACTCTTTGTGACTCTATGGACTATAGCCCGCCGATCTTCTCAGCCCCATTATCCAGGCAAGAATACTGGAGAGGGTTGCCATGCCCTCCTCCAGGGGATCTTCCCAACCGAGGGATCAAACCCACATCTTTTACATCTCCTGCATCGGCAGGCAGGTTCTTTACCACTAGTGCCACCTGGGAAGTCCTTAGTTAGGTCTACCTGTTAGTAATGCAAAGAAACAAAAATTACTCTGTGAACTCTGACTATATGACTTATCAACCATCTATCTATTCAGATAATTTATAAACCAAAGGTCCTGACATGATGTTTTGGACTACCTCCCACCTTTTATGTTATTGTGCCCTGTTGGATATAATGATCTCCGTAATATTGGCTTCTACTTCTCACCCGATGAAGCTGAGTCTACAAAGACAAACAGGGTAGAGCTTTTGAGGGAACAGACAGTTATAGAAAAATAGAAATTTAAGGCCCAAATTATCCTGCAAATAAAGAACAAACTCATCAGTTTATCCCTTGAAAAACTCAGGAACAGCTGACTCAATCTGTTTCACCATAGGACATAGACCATTATTTTCAATGAGAGAATCATTCAAGTGAAGATATTATAAGAAACAGAGCAGCTAATTAGTTGTTCACATATATCCTACAGTCCTGTTTAGTTTTTCCTAGAATTCCAAGTGATGTACAGATAGATAAAATTAATTTAATTCTGAGCTGAAAATAAGGTGTTAATGTCCCCTTCCATTCTAGGGGTGAACAGTTAGGATAAGGATGTGCCTGTGTGTAGGAGGAAAAGGTTTTCAGAGCTGTGAATGTCACCAAGCATGCTGTAATTTAAGGGTGTGATAGTTGTCCTTCCAATGTCTTACCCCCCTACCTATGATTGCAGCGCCTCTCCTTTTGTGATTCATCAGGGCCATTTATAGTCTCTCCCTTGCACAGTTTTCTGGTTATTTTATTATTTAATTCTGGAATAAAATCTTAGCTTATAATAATCAGATCATAATTTTTTAGATATGTATACTCTTTTGTTGAGTTCCCAACTATATGAAAACATAACGAAACATCCCATGAAGATCTATGTGATGATTTTCTAAAGGCCTCTGAATATTTTGTAGAGCTATAGAAAAATATTAGTAGTAAAAGCATCAGGGGGAAACATTAATAACAATTTTAAGAGGCCTTTACTATTCATTTTCTAAGCCAGGTCACAGAAAGCTAGCCAATTAGGACAATTGCAGATATTCAAATCTTATATTTCTTCAGGATTGTGGTACTTATATACCACTGAATAAGAATTAGTCTCTTTTAATTGCTCATTATTTCTCAGTTGCCTCTACAACTGTCATAGAAACTAGGATTACTCTGGGTGTTAACTGGAAATTTTATGCAAAGGATTTTTACTGGGTACTTATTAAGTGTTAATGTTCTGGAGTTGGAATTCAGAAATAACAGAAAACACAGTTCTGAACCTCTCAAGGAACCTAGGCTATTAGCAGAGAGACATGCAAATCAATGAAAAATATGATATACTTTGTTAGGAAAGTTGTATGTTATTAGTACAGTAAGAAGGTTATTAGGCATAAAACAAGAAAAATGTAGGCATTGAAAGATTTAGGAGTATTTCTTGGAGAACATGGGCTTTTGTGTTGGAAGAGGGAAATGATGGCGAAGCAATTCCAACAGAATGATTAAAGACACGGAAGAGAATCTAAGCTATTACTTATATGAATTGTTTTATACCATCACTTTACACATGGTTTTAAAAATATATACAATTAAAAATGACACAAAATATTCTGGAAAGTAATTCTCATTGATAGGAACAAGTGATGTGCTGTCTCATATACAGGAAAAATAAAACACTAGCTGCCAACTTGCAAGATTCAGAAATGAAACCCTAGGTTGCAAACTTCAAGAACTGTGGACTTTTATAGATTAACACAGGCTTCCCAGGTGGCTGTGTGGTAAAGAATCCACCTGCAATGCCGGAGACATGGCTTCAATTCCTGAGTTGAGAAGATCCCTTAGAGTAGGAAATACAATCCACTCCAGAATTTTTGCTGGAGCAATCCTATGGACAGAGGAGCCTGGTGGGCTATAGAGCTGCAGGGGAGCCTGCCCGCTCTACAGCATGGGGTCTCAAAAGAGTCAGACAGGACTTAGCAACTAAATAACAACAGAAACAACATAGATTAAAACCCTCATCAATTTAACAATATGCACAGTAACCTCTGTAAAATGTTAGTGAACAACAGTGTAAAATCTCCAACTGGGACGAAGATAATAGACCTCTATGCAAGGAAACTTGGTTTTACGCAATGTTAATATGCCACAAATTCCTTAGAGCGATTTATATTTCATGTCTATTACACAGGTAAATCTGTTTTATTAATATTTTAAGTCTAGGTCGTTTGCTGGTATGTATTTTTTCAGGTAATACTGTTCTCTGTGCATGTGTGCAATAAATCTTCTCTCTTACAAATCTGTGCTTCAGTAGCAAGTCCTCATTTTGCATCCCAATAAAGTAAAATGTCATAGTGAATAGAGCAAAATAGCCACATATCTGATGAGATCCTAAAAGAACCTGCCCAGAAAAAGACTTTGAAATAGTGATAAAACAGAATCAAATTCCTGGCTAAGGATTAAGCTTTTCTGAAGAAGAGAGAGCCTTCGAGGTGGCAACAGTGTCCCATAGTCAGGCCCTTCTGTTCCCCCCAGCACACGTCTCCATGCTCCTTGAGGCAAGTCTCCTCAAAGCTTCTGTTCTTTTCTCCTTCCTAATGTTATCAGCAGAATAATGGGTCTCCTTAAGCTGCTTGAAATGGGAGGCTCTCTGTGTGTGGTGGGGCTCTGGGGCATCAAGCCAGTCCTTGATTTAAAGATTATTCATTGTAAAGAAGATTCCTTCTCCGTGACTCACCAGGAAAATTTTTTCACTTTAGTGTTCATTACATCTTTCTTTTTTAAGGTGTGGAGGAATAAAAGGACAACAAATAGTGTTGGAAGATTTTTGGGGGGTCACTACAGTAAGTTCCCTACATACGAACCTTCAAGTTGCAAACTTTCAAAGATGAGAACGTGCCCCTGTGTGCCAGTCATGGTACTGTACTACGGTACTTTTCAAGGTACTATACTGTAAGGTTAAAAATGTTTTATTAATTTTTTTGCATTTGCTTATTATGTATTATTTCTGTGAAAAGTATTATAAAACTATTACAGTACAGTACTACATATTAACTTACATGAAGACTACATCATAAGAAATGCTGGGCTGGATGAAGCACAAGTTGGAATCAAGATTGCTGGGGGAAATATCAGTAATCTTGGATATGCAGATGACACCACACTTATGGCAGAAAGTGAAAAAGAACTAAGGAGCCTCTTGATGAAAGTGAAAGAGGAGGGTGAAAAAGTTGGCTTAAAGCTCAACATTCAGAAAACAAAGATCATGGCATCTGGTCTCATCACTTCATGGCAAATAGATGGAGAAACAGTGGAAACAGTGTCAGACTTTATTTTTTGGGCTCCAAAACCACTACAGATGGTGACTGCAGCCATGAAATTAAAGTCACTTACTCCTTGGAAGGAAAGCTATGACCCATCTAGACAGCATATTAAAAAGCAGAGACAATACTTTGCCAACAAAGGTCCGTCTAGTCAAGGCTATTGTTTTTCCAGTAGTCATGTATGGATGTAAGAGTTGGACTATAAAAAAGCTGAGCGCTGAAGAACTGATGCTTTTGAACTGTGGTGTTGGAGAAGACTCTTGAGAGTCCCTTGGACTGCAGGGAGATCAAACCAGTCCATCCTAAAGGAAATCAGTCCTGAATATTCATTGGAAGGACTGATGTTGAAACTGAAACTCCAACACTTGGGCCACCCGATGTGAAGAGCTGACTCATGCGAAAAGTCCCTGATACTGGGAAAGATTGAAGGCAGGAGGAGAAGGGGACAACAGAGGATGAGATGGTTGGATGACATCACTGACTCAATGGACATGAGGTTAGGTAAACTCTAGGAGTTGGTGATGGACAGGGAGGCCTGGCGTGCTGCAGTCTATGAGGTTCCAAAGAAATGGACACGACTGAGCGACTGAACTGACTGACAGAGTAAATAGTCAATTGTGTTAGTTGGGTCCCTGGGCTAAATTTGTAGAACTTAAATTGGACTTACAATCTCCCTCTCACAATGAAACTTGTTTGTATGTAGAGGATTTACTATATTTTCTTCTTGATATTGATCTCTTTAAAGTCACATACAAGATGATGGTATAAAGCATTTGTATAAGGAGTCAGCACTTGTACTTCACATGGGGCTTGTCTGGAGGCTCAGATTGTAAAGTCTGCCTGCAATGCAGGAGATCCAGGTTTGATCCCTGGGTTGGGAAGATCCCCTGGAGAAGGGAACGGCTACCCACTCTGGTGTTCTTGCCTGGAGAATCCTAAGAACAGAAGAGCCTGGCAGGCTCCAGTCCATGGGGTCCCAAAGAGTCGGACATGACTGAACGATTAAGCACTCATGTAATTCATGTGTCTATTCAAGTCTGCCTTGAATTCAAGAACTGCTCAAGTATCAATCATTTCCAATGCTCTCCTTTTCAGTTTTAACTCCCCCCTTTAAAACATTACAAGTTATAATTCTTTAATGCTAACAATATGGTATTTTATATGCACTTTAAGCGATTTTCTTTATCTAAAGAAAAAACATCTCTTTATTTTGTTTATGGGTACACTCCTTAACAACTATGTACTAAATGTGGTAAATTTTCTAGAAGATATGCTCATATTTCGGAATATTGAGCAACTCAATTGGAAACAATCCAACTTAAATGTCCCCTGAAACCAGTGTCATTATCTTCACATTTGATTTTCATTGTATACCTGTTTAAATTTGCCTTTAAATTACATTTCTTTGAAACCACACAAAGCCTCCTTTACACTCAGATTTTAATCTCTACAGTTTAGGAAGCTAAATCCTGAGCAAACAGTTGGATTTTGTAGAAAGCTCACTGTCTTGAATTTGTATGATGTTGACCTGACAGATTTGATTTTCATGGAGTAGAATATTTTGCCAATCACTGTTACTTTCTACTAAGAAAATGTAAAGCAGGAAAAAATAATTAGCCTGTCCATGTTTTTTCCCCAAATTGAAAATGATTAGTCAATGTTATTATGGTATATCATGACCCTGAACCATAATCCTCCCCTAGTTTATTTTCTAAAAATCAATGTAGAAATAGGGGATGGCATCACCAACCACCAGGGGTCAGCAGACACCTGGAATGTGTGGTATTATTGTCCCTGTGAGAGAATGGGAGGATAAAGGACCTGCCGATCTTTAGGTAGCTGTGCAATACTGTGGTTCCCTGGCACACATTTACATTTAAATTCATATTATAATAAAAGAAAAACACCATATATTTAGGTGTGGGATCAATCACGACTTTGTAGATTCCTGGTGTTTCCTTCTTAGGTCCACTGTTGCCTTTAATTATGTAAATAAATGGAGGAAAGAGATTAGGAGAAATGAAGAAAGTCTTCTTCCATGAAGAAGAGAGGGCAAAACATGTAAGAAGCACAGCTAGCTAGGTTTCATTCTGTGTCTAACTCCAAAGATCCATGAGAATGCCTTCTCTTCTTTCTGTATCGCAGGGGGTTTCTCAGTGTGTCTCAAGACTCAAAGCTTTAGCATCTCCTGGGAATGTTAGAAATGTAAATTCTTGGCCTCAATCCAGAACTACTAAAGCAGGAACTCTGAGATAAGTGCCAGCAGTCTTTTATAACCCTTCAGATGATATCAATGCCAGTTAATGTTTGAGAACCATGGCTCTGACTGATATTGGAGATGATGTGAAACTGGCCGGGATTACTGTTATTGAGCAGGACCCTAAGGAGGCTTCTGGAGACAGACCCTTCCCACCCCTCCTGCTATGGTCTCTGCCTGCCTATTGTTTGTAGAAAATCTGTAGTCTCCTGGGCCTCCTGCAAGTCACAAAAGCCTGGCTCAAGAATTAATGATTGAAAGGATATGAACATGTAGTGACAAAAGTAGCAATGGGGCCAGGAAAACTGGTAACAATTTAAACAGTCAGTCAGTCATGTGGCAGTCACAGAATCTTTAGTTCCTCCCTGAAGTACATAGACGACAATATCTAATGTTCATTCCCAAGTTGTTTTATGGATGTTAAACCCCCTACTAAACATAAGATGTTAACTACATAATGACTATGAGTACATGGCCACAAGATTAGCTGCAGCCAGAGAATTGATAATAACCTCTGCCACACTGCCCTGTTACCCCACCATCAACCAATCAGAGACTTGTACACAAGCTGATCACACACTCTGAGACTCCCCTCCCTCATTCTGCCCTTAAAAACTCTTCTGTAAAAGCCACTGAGGAGTTTGTTTTTTGAGATTAGTTGTCCCATACCCCTTGCTTAGTACCTACAACAAACACTATACTTTCCTTTACCAAAACACAGCATCAGCAAATTGGCTTTACTGTGCATGGATCCAAGTATGGTTCAATAGCAGTAGCAGAAGGACATATTATATTTACTCTAAAAGATATAATTGAGTTAATTCTCTGAACTCCAGTTACTGCCTCTTGGGTCCTTAGCTACTCTTTACTCTTTGGTGTGTACTTGTGGCCAAAACTAATTTTTGAATCCTCTCCAGCTCAGCAGGAAAGTAGGCTAACTCTGTAGGGAGTAATAACAAAATACCAGTAATTCCCACCCGAAGCACATTAAACGAAAAGGCCCATGAGGGTATGACTGCTTATCAAGGTCAGTAAGTCACAAGAGGAGATGACCCAGAAGAGCTCCAGTTTTCCCCTAAGCAATCTGCATAATAAACTTTTATTAAGGGAGAGAAGAAAAACTTGCAACATTGAGGATGCCCCCCCTACTCCCCATCTGACATTCACACCATTCTCTGAGCCATATAATGTGGGTGTAAAAAGCTGCTAGAATCTCCTTTTCTCCTGTACTTAATTTCAGCCCATCTCTTTAAACATCTCCCTTCAGTCAATAAGTACTATGAGAATCATTTTCCTTTGCTGAGTGATCTAATCTCTGTGCTACAGGATGGTCTAAAATCATCCCCAACAGATGCAGGCCATTTCTCTATTTAGAGATGGATTGAGATGTTAATTTATCAACCTCATCAGCAGCTGCAGTAGCAGAAACAGCTTATTGAGTACACAGTGCACAGAGTATACTGTAGTAGGTACAGGAGCCACACAGTCAAGGAACCTACACCCAGTTGTAAAGGCAAAGAAGAGATTTAAAAAATGACAGACAAAAGGATAAGGTATTGAGAGGGGTGGCTAATGGCAGGAATATGTAAGCTGAGGTGTAAGAAATGTGGATTTTATAATTCTTTCACAATTAGTCCTTTATATCCAGTCAACAAAAACACTGCCCATTCTCTTAAGCTAACAGAAAGTAAGTTTTCTGAATTCTTTCAGTGTAGTAAAACTGAAATTTTAATACATTTGGAGCCTACCATAATTCACATATACAGGATTATAAGGAAATGTTGCATTCTAGGATTTGCATATACTTATATAAGATTTTTATTTCCCTTGAGGGTAGAGAGTGATTGCAGTCCATTTTCTTGGAATCTCTTTCTCATTGGGATTCTTGTATCTTGCGTCAACCTGAGTTATTATGATGCCTGAAAAAGGTCAGAGAGAAATGCTCTGTACTCAGTACTGCCATTCTGTCTCCTGGTTATCAGAAGTCCTCTTGGAGGTGCTTTAATCCAGAGGCTACGTGAGGGCAAGGATTTTGTTCATTCATCTTCATTTCTTCAGTACCTGAGTACAGTGAGTGCCTGGCACATAATAAACATCTAATGAATATTAGATGAATGAATGACTTGATACACAGAATTCAGGCCACGGTGATCAGACATTGCTATCTATCCTTTATAGCACAAACACATTTTGATAAGAGGAAAAGCAAGAGTGCCTTAAAAAATCTAGACCTCTCCTAGTTTAGCTAAAGAGAAGTTGTGCAGCTTTTACAATAGTATTCTGTGGCAATGTTTTTAAGTGTGAAAGCTAACTCCCAATGAAACAAATGTGATGGTGTGTCTTCCTGTGCACTGAGAAAATCTGATGAGTTCTATTCCATAAAAAGCCCTGATTCACAGGTACAATCTTATCACCAGATAGAATTCAATTTCAAATTTTCTCCACATATCTTGTGTGATTCAATTTTATATCTCCAATACCTAGTTCAGGGCCTGGCAAAACTGATCAATGAATGAGTAAATATATATGAACGAAAAAAGGAACTGATGAGATAGGAAGATATGTGCTGAGCTTTTCACTACTAGGGGTTCTTGGGGATCTACTTTTGATAGAAAGGAATGGTTCATAATTATATAGATCTATTTTAGAAGAAATTTTTATATGCCCACTGATAGTGGAAATCATTCAAATATTTCCAAGTAACTATTCCATCTCCTTTCTTTCCTAGAGTCTTTCACTTGAACATAGCATAAAGAATAACTTTATTAGAGTCCTGCCAGTTTATTAAAATTTCTGAATGAATAGAAAACCTTTTATTGTACTTGAATATTGATTGGCATTTATCAATCTTTAGTTCTCGACAATAAATAATTGCAAATTATCTTTATTCTTTGCTCCTTGTGGGATTTCAACACAACACTACCCTTCCTTAGAGCTGGTCTGCTGCTGATTATAACACCCCAATTTAATATTCTAAATTGAAGTGTTTCCATTTGAGAAGTGCTATTTCAAGGTTGTCTTTCCAACTCCATTCATGTGTGGGAAAGTCCATAGGAAAGGACTTATGACTTTGCTTCCTTCCTCAGAATTTGCTTTCTCTCAGACTAACAGGGAGATTCCACAAACATAAAGGCAAATTGTTCCTACTCTAGAGGCAGAGAGTTATCAAGGCATGTTTTATTCTGAAACAGCTCCCTGGAGACCCTGATGAGCATGTGTGAATACAAACACTGGCGCTTCCTGTGGTTGACTACAAAGTGCTTGGTTGCAAAACCATTTCCTGTTTCTTAACATGAAATGGAATCAAGTACAGTCAAATACCATTTGGCAAATCTGCAGATACATCAGCCTGCAGTGAGGTCTGACCAACTGAGTATTATTCATTCTGTTGCTTTCATTTGGCCACACCTTGCGGGTCTCTCTGCTTCAAGCAAAATAGGCAATGAAGTGATGGGGATAATTCTAACCCTTTTGTTTCTGATCCATCCTGCTAAGAGATAATCACCTCTGACCAATTTCTGAAATGGCATTAAATCTTGTGTTTACTTCATTTTTCTCAGTTTGTAAAATGGGAATAGTAATCCTACTCACTGTCTACCTTACTAAATCAGCTGATAATATACTTTGCTTTTTACAAAGTATTTAAACTTTAAAAAAGAAAAGGAAAGTAACTCCAATTTTAGTATCATTCCCCCTCAAAAGCAAGAGAACAGGCAGAACCCATGAGAATTGGTAATGGAGTGGGGGATGAGAAGACTGGTACCTTGTAATCCTAAAACATTCTTCTGTAGAGGCAGCTTCTAATTCCAGCTCTGTGTGAGGCTGGCTGTGCACTCGGGGAAGATTGCTAAATTATCCATGCTTCCATCTTCTCTTCCATCTCTCCTTTATTATCTCTATGTCCTTTATTATAATCGTTTTTGCTATGGCTCTCTGTGTGCTATCTGCCAATACTACAGAAAAAAAAAAAAAAAAAACCTGACTGGCCAACAAAGGATGTCACGCTTAGGAGAGCTGAGGTGAAGAAAAGAATTCACTGAAAGAAAGCATCTCCCTAAAAAGCAGCCTAAGAAGATAATATTTCACTTCTTCATGGAGCACTTGTTCAGGCAACTCCCATTAATGATAATGGGAGCTAATCGGTGAGAAAATAAACATCTTATAACATATTACATTTAAAACTCAGCATGAACTGAAAAACAGCTATTTTACTCAGTTAGCAGGATGAATGCTTTTAGAGTAAAGGGAAAACCTGCTGTTGAGTTCACAATTCCTTCAGGTATAAAGGAAAGAAATTATCTTTAGTGTTATTTGTATCTGTAACCCACTACAGGGCTCTAGCTGTAATTGGCAGCAACATGTCAGTTAAGTCATAACAGATACACTATAGCAGTGTTAGTCAACTCACAAATGCCAAGTGTGCAAAGACACAGCCTTGGTGGCAGGAGTGTGCTGTGAGGTTTACAGAGAATGACTCTTCTCATTTGTCTGCTTTCTCTGTCCTCTTCCCATTCAATTTCCTATATATTCCCCTCTGTGTCCTTGCTAGAAAATGGCTAATTTCTACAAATGATGACTGATCTATAGAACAGAAAGAGACGTTTTATGACATCAGATCATTGGGATAGAGGTCCTCTTAAAAATGGTATGTCTTTTAGTTCCAACATGGCTCGGGTATAATGTAGTATGAATGTACCTTCCCTTTAGGATCTCCATGTCTAATGCTGACATGCTGCTTCTGCTTTCACTTCAAAAGGGTCAGCCTTGTCTCTGTGGCTTTTGGCATCTTAATGGATATAGGGTCAGTGTTCCCTGAGACACCAACCCTGTTAAAATGCAATTCCTGCAACTGAGTGCTTCATTTGAATTCAAAGTCTAGTTTAAAAAAAGAAACACATGACATCTGAATGCCACAACCAAACAGAAATGGTGATTGAAACAAAATCTGTCATATTGTCAATAAGCTAGATATTCATCTGTGGTCAGTCCTCCAAGGTGTGTCCCTCACTCTGCCTCCTGTCCAGTGCTCACCACCTCCCTTGGCAGCCTCTCTGGTCCAGCCCTTTATACAGTCTTCATTAGCAACATGTAGCCATGGAACTTACCACCACCATAACAACCCCTCTCTTTCTCACTGAAATATAACTTCTATTCCAGTTCCCCTTCAGCAGGCTCTGCTAAAATGACTGAATCTGACAATATACTTCCCAAGGGAAAGCTACAAGAGCCCCATTCCTTCATTTCTTTTTAATTCATTCATTCAACAAATATTTAATGAGCATATACCGCTAAGGTACTGATGTGGAACCTTGCTTTCCCACTAAGAGCTTTGTGGAGGCAAGACTTCCCTTGTTTGATCTCAAAGAAATAAGTCTCTCTGGGGAATATGTGCTGGGTAGGAATATAAAGGCAGGCTGGAAGGGGGGCCATTCTGGAGGATGCTGGGCTTTCAGATTCTCCTAACTCACCCCACATAGAAACTGATAACACCACTTTAAACTGAGGAAGACTCCTGCTCACCTCCCCAGTAGTAATGCTTCTAATTAGTTCATCCAGTCAGGAATATGTTTCTACCTGCTCCTTCCATACCTTCCCCTCCACCTAACACTGTGATTTGGGACAGTTTCATTCTGACACAAAATTTCACTCTATGAAAAAGTCACAAGTAAAGTAGACTTCCACAGAAGAGAAAGCTTGATTATTCTGAATGAGTCTCCAGACTCCTCCTCTGGTTCCTGAACTGGGGGGCAATTACCCAGGTAAACACGTGCTCTATTGGAAATCCTACCGGTCATTTCTCGGAAGCACCCAGTTGCTGACTAGAGGAGGCATCTTTTCTTTATAGCACTGAGGAAGCGTTTTTAAATTCATATCGTTGGAACAGTTGCTTCAATACAGAAATGTGGAAACTGAGTCCCCAAGAGTTTAGGCCTCTTGGTCACTGTCGCACTTATTTGTGACAGAATCTGAGGCCAGAGCTCTTTTTGAAATACTGCTGCCTCCTTCCATCCTTGAAAAGGCTGTATCTAAAAATCCGTAGGACATATAAAGGTGAACAAAGCTGACTGCCTCACATTCTTAATATATTACTCAAGTCTCAAGTCAGTATCCATGTTTCATCAATCTGTGATGACATTCTATACTATTGATGATACAAAGAACATTCAGGAAGCACCTGTTAGCCCTTTTTTGTACTTAAACATAGAAGAACAGCATAATTCTTAGTTGCCTAGAGTTATTTTAAGTAAAGTACTTTTTTAAGATGAGTGAATAATTTATTCACATCCTCAGGCTGACTTTGAAATCCGTATCACCCCTAGATGTACTGGACTTTTTAATAGCAACAACAGAAAGAAAAAGCAGAGGCAACTGAGAGTTCTAATAGCTTCTACAGGACTGCAACAAGCATATCTCTGAGTCTTTCTTTGTCATTTTGCCAGAGAAATAAGAGAAAGGGAAGATTCTTTTGCTGTACAAACTGAAAAGAAAATGGAGGCTCGGGGACAACATGACCCACAAAAATCCATTTTCTTAGAAAGTGAAATCAGAAGCAGAAGTTCTTCAGATACTATTAGAGCAGAATGGACAATGATTTCAGTCGTTGAGCTCTTATTGAAGTTCATGGTGAAAGTTCGAGGGATTTTGGCAACTCTGAGGCTGGCTATTGACTGATTCACAATTTGCCTATCTGTCTTGGGTCTTTTAGCTCTCATTCTATTTGAATGGAATGAAGATTTAAATGGTAAATAACTATTGAGCACTCAGGTGAATTTCTTTTAACTTCATGTGTATTACATATTTTGTTTTCAAATAATGATTCTGACTCTAGCGCCAGGGCTTACAGTTTATAATTACTAAAGAACATTGGTTATAATATGATTGTTATCATTTCAGATTTTGACAGCAGATCTAGATTTCATGGGAAGAGTGAAATAGAAGATGAAAATGGAAAAAATATAAATATCATTTCATATGGACTGAGAAGCCCCAACGTGAGAGCATAAACAAGGTTCAAAGACGTAAGATTTGTTTTTCCCTTACACTGTAGATAGCATGAAGTACATATGATCCTAGACACTGATGTAAAACGGATAACTTCTCTTACTGTGCTAAATGTAACTTAAATCTGTATCCTGTATTGCATTCCATCCATGTAGGCAATAATCTTTTTGAGTGCTCAATGAACTATTTATTGCCCAAGAGATTATCAATCTAACTGTCCAACTTCCAATTTTGATACTGTCAGGGTGAACTTGTGGAAGGAGATGTTTTCTGGGTGTCAGAGGATTTAAAAGAAAAGGACCTGAACTTACAGTCAGATGAACCTGGTGACTTCTACTTTTGCATCTATGACTTAGTAGTCATGAGATTTGGGGAAAATAAATGTTTTGAACCCTGGATTTCCAATTTCAAATACAGAAATAGGTAAACCTTCCTTAACTCACAGTGTTATTAAGAGAATCAAGTGAAATAATGGGTGTGGATTACTTTGAAAAGTGCATATTAAATGATTTCTCTCACATACATTGCTAAGTTTCAATAGATCTGTCTCCCAAATTCAAGGGAAAAAAAGAGTATTTACTGCTGATGTCCCCATTTTACTGTCCTTTTTCCAACCCTTTTGCACTGTTGCATTAACACGGTTAAATGGTGCTCAATAAACTAGTATTGGGGCCTACTAACAAATTTGATTTTCAAAGTAGAGATCATTACTTTCCTGAATTGTCAGGTTCTACTGGCAGGCAGAGATAGAGGTCAGAGACTGCTATTTGATGTTTATCTTGCCAAAATTTGGGGAAGAAAATTAAATATGTATATATATTGTGAACAAGTTATTGTATATTTTAGTTTTGTGTGTTTTATTTAAATTTCTTGTGTAATCTCTCCTTGTCAATTATGTTTTTTCCCATACTTTAAGTATATTTGTCAGTATACAGTCAGTTCAGAGAGTCAAGAAGCTAATAATGCTGAATTCTAAAAACAATGATTTTTGAGCTCTAATAGTTTGCTAGTCAAAGGATGATTTATTTCTAATTTGATTGTTTTCTTGGTAACAGCAGTTGTAGAATGAGAGGTTAGAACATGCTATTCATTTATTTTCTGAATGACATTTTTTTCTATAACTCTGAGTACTTTATAAAACTGCTTCAAGACCAATAACTTCTATCTGTTTTCAAAGTCATGCTTACTAAACCCTACATTTCATTTACTAGTGTATTACTCCTATGCTGGCTGACCTACTATCTGCAAACTGGAGGTGCAAAGAGACTCTACACAGATTATACTTGAAATTTAAATCAGGTCAATGAAAAAAAAAAAAACAAAAAAACAACTGAAAGACATACTTCTGTTTAAAGGTAATTTATATAGGAATTATTCTGATTCTATTTAACTTTGACTTGGAAAATAGTTTGTCTTAAAGAATAAAACTTTAAAGAATCAGGGAAGAAATTTGCCTGTAATTTACACAATGAAAATCTTTCTTCGGATATTTAATACCCATTTTGTTCTTTCTTAACACCTGTAAGACATAATTGAATACTCAAATGTTCAAATAATTCTACGTAAGTCAAAGTTCTCCAGTCTTTTCTCTCAGTTCTGGTTGAACTTCAATGAGGGCAGACTAGGAAGATGGATATGTGCCTTGCTGTTTAATTCTACTCTCTCATTCTTGGTGCCTGACTACTTTCAGGGTAGGCACCTAGAAATACAGAGATTGATGGGTGGGAGGTAGAAGTAATTTCTGTACAGAATGACAGCATGAATCAAGTTACTTTTGCAAGACACTTTTCCTTTCAAAGACATGTCTAGGATTGGAATCTAAATATTCTGTTTACATCCATGGCCATGTTCGCTTGGATAGGAGAGAGGGAAGTTTACAGAAACATGAAAAGGTCTCTAAAGTAGTTTTCAGAACCATGAAGGAACTAAGAGTGTCGAGTATCCTCAAAGGCTTTCTATAAGTAGGAGTTATCTCTATTTTTTGATATTCAGACTTGTTCTTATTTTCAAGATAACTTAGGGAATTCTCAGCAGACTTACACATAACAGCACTCATCATCTCTTATCATTTGACTTCCCGAGAAAATCAGGTGATTTTTGAACTTCAACTTTTTCAGTCACTGAGGAATTAACAATGAGCAAAAGCTATTGAAGACGAGTTTGTTGAGAACATGTGTAATTATTATCAAGACATAAATGCAGGAGAGCAAAATGTGTGCTGAGAATTTGATCCTGACATAGTTAAAACTATGTTGTAGATGGAGCCATGATTCATAGATTTTTTTCTAAGGATTAACCAATTACAAAGTCAAGGTCAAGAGGCCACTGCTAATTTTAGATTGATTTTATTCTCTACGAAAATATTTCCAGTATCTTGTGGTTGCATAGGGATTCTTAATTTATAATGGTTATTAATTTAAAAATAGTTCCTTAAATAAAAGTTTATTTAGGATAAAATGGAAAAGATGTTTTAATGATGATATTGTATTTTTGTATTTCCATTGTTGGGAAAATATTAAAGAATACATGTAAGTTAAATGACATCCTTGCTCAAAATTGTGTAAAAGATAAGGCTGTGTCTATTATGGGATGGCATCCAAGCATGAGCCATTCCTTAGAATTTCTGCTAATCTTCTCAGTTGCAGTTGTTTTTTTGTTGTTGTTGTTGTTGTTGTTATTGTTTTCCTGTTTCCTACTGCTCCTAACCTAGTATAATTTGCCTTAACATAGAATGTTATTCCTTAAGAAATTTATTTTTCACAATATGCTCCTGTCTCAATCAAAACCCATTTTTGGAGGTAGCTAGTTCAGAGAGGAGTAAACATTTCCACATGAATGCTAATGTTTTTAGCTATGGAAATCCACAACTCAAATTGATAAGGTAGACAGTGACCACCAATATTTACTTTCTTGTGAGTCATGGGATCATCGCTTCCTTCTCTATTGACTCGGTTTTTCAGATTAGTTAGTCAGAATGATGGTCTATCCCAACTACACACACCACCAAAAAGCTCATACAAAGGGACACCTTTTTAGAAGATAATAATTGTCTAAAATGTAGGTTCTCATCAGAAATGAATGTCAGTTGCGTTTGATGATGTCTATTATTCAGAAGGCAAGCTGGCTGAGAAAAAAATTCCCAGGCTTCTTTTCAAATTAGACACTTAAACGGACTATGCAACCTAGGTTTAGAAAGAGAGATAAAATAAAAGAACTGGCGGATTTTTGAGAATCAGTAGGAAGCACATATAAAGGATGGATCCTGTATACTAGACAATTATCTTTGGTTTTTAAAGTTCATATGTTTGGACATAATTTCTACAATAAACAGTTCTATGCAGTGAAAAAAAATTTATAAATCTAACCACTTTAAATTTTTGAGTGCAGCGTGTGTGTGTGTGTGTGTGTGTACACATGAGCCCCTGTGTGTTATCCTTTTCTGGATGCAAATTTATCAAAATTGACTTTGGTCATGAAAAAGCAGGGTCAAATGCCTGGGTTAACAGGGACAATCCTTGCCTTGCTGGACTGCTATAACAGCTAGAATTATTTATTACATTGCCTGACACATAGCAAGTGAGCAATAAATCGAAGCCATTCACCACATCCTAATGCAAAAAGTTGTTACAACAGACAACATTTCAACATGAAGCCATGCTTTCCATGTGCTCTGGCCTCCAAATTGTATCAGATATTATCAACAGATTACTGGAAAAGGTAAATATCTGTCTATATTTAGGAATAAAAGTATTCCACTGACAGGACACATTTCATTAAACAGTGTGGAAATATGCTGAAGTGAACTGAAAAGAAGATGCTGGATGGTTAGGGCATTTTACTTAGAACAATGTCACATTAGGTTTTAATAACATAATGTTGTTGTTGTGCTAGAAATTAGGACACTTATCGGGGTAGTTTTATTATTTTTCTCACAGTTATGGAGAATCAATACATTAGAAATCCTGTGCTATTTAGAGAGGAATGATCAACTTCTTTTAAAACTGCTTCACTCTCATAATACAAAATAATTATCCAAGTGAACAGTGTCAAGTGTTGTGACTCTTTCTCCCAAAACCAGTTATAAAACTGACTTTAAAAATTTCTTAAAAGGTGCTGACATTTGAAAATGAAATAAAATTACCCAATGTATGATAAATGCTTACTCGAATGAATTGGAATATAATCCAATATATTGATATTATTGTTTGAAGGCTGATGCTGACACTGTCTTTGTTTATTTACTGCTTTTCAAACAGAGCACTGAGTCTTGAGAATCTGAAATTTTGGGTTATATTTTAACTCCATTAATTTATCAAGTAGCAGTAAGCAAATAGGGGCTTCCCAGGTGGCTCAGTGGTAAATAACCTGCCTGCCAATGCAGGAGATGCAGGAGACATGGGTTCAGTCCCTGGGATGGGAAGATGCCCTGGAGGAGGACACTGCAACCCACTCCAGTATTCTTGCCTGGAGAATCCATGGGCAGAGAAGCCTGGCAGGCTACAGTCCATAGGGTCACATCCATAGGGTTGCGAAGAGTTGGACACTACTGAACAACTGAGCAGGAGCAGGAGTAAACAAACAATTGACCCGTGCTCCTGATAAGTGACTCGGCTGGTAAAGAATCTGCCTGTGATGCAGGAGACCTGAGTTCGATCCCAGATTTGGGAAGATCCCATGTTGAAGAGAAAGGCTACCCCCTCCAGTATTCTGGAGAATTCTATGGACTGTATAGTCCATGGGGTCACAAAGAGTCGGACACGACTGAGTAACGTTTACTTTCCCAATATCAAAATATTTGAACTATTTAATCAAAATTAAGTCACAAAAAACATCTCTTTAAACCAATAAATGACTGTAAAATGGTACATGTATTTCGGGTGAACATTCAGAGTGTTATAATGATGTCTTCCTTCCTCATGCAGAAAAATGCTACATAGAAGAGCCAATATGACATCGGTTACAAAATGCCTTCAAATGAGTTGCCCTAGACGCCTGTGAGTTTATCATCCAATATATACATGTAGACACAACTTTGATGGCCCATTTCTCCCTCCTGACCAGAAGATCGATCACACCATGTTTATGCAAACCACCGAGGCCAAGACCCCCTTCCTCCTCGCAGGTCGTCTGGTGCTTCCAGGCTTGGGGCCAGGAGCAGCTGGAAAGGCCAGACCCAGGCCTATGGCCTATCCTGGAGGCCGCGGCTGATGGGCCTTATGTGCTTACAGCATGCCAGCCTCATGCATGAGCTCAGAAATCCTCCTCCAGACTGAGAATTCTGGCATTTGAACTTGGAAGCTCTCCAGTTTTTCTCTATTTCCTGAGGTTCTGTGGTAGCTGGTGTTTGTGTGCATAGATGATGCACTTTACACTCCTATCTGAATGGGAAGTACTCACCGCCTCCATCATCCAAATAAATGCACTCAATGAGGATATCTCTTAGAAAGCTTTCCCAGTGGTAGCACTAATGATTAGCCAGATTGGGGAACAACAAGGTACTCGAAAGAGCTAGGGTTCTCCGCTTCCTCCAACTTTAAGTTGAGATAAGGACAGAAATTGAGAGTACAGATTTAGAAATTTTAACAGCAATTTGATGAGTACTTGTATAACTTTTGAATCTAATAATAGGCAGCACTTTATGGTTCTTTATTTTTCTATTAATCTTTTTAACTGCATTTGAAAAACGTATTGGGAAAAAGTAAAAATAGAGCATAGGCTGGGGTGGAGAAAGGATACCTGAGCAATATTGTCCTGAGTTCTATCCTACTGAATGAATTTTTATAAAGACAATAAAATAATTTCAAGTGATTTCGGTATGTTAACTATTTTGCTCATAAAATATGTTTTAGCTATATAGAGATACTAGCCAATTCAGTCACTGACCAATGAAAGCTGTTATCATTTCTATATTTAGTGAAGCAGTCAACCCCATTCAAGGAAGTCAGTCAAAAAAGTCAACATATTATTTTGATGAATTTGATTATATTTTGATCAACTTATCTATGACAGTGGTCAAAAGTTGCCTGTATAGACACAGATATCCTCCCAGGAAGCAGCTTTCTTGGGTACGACTATTCTTGTAGTTGGCCTGCTAACAAAGTGTGTAAAATTTGAGCATTACTCCATATATGAATATTTATCTAAGACTTTGGCATCATCCAAATGTCTGAGGCTCTAATTAAGAAAAAAATGTAATGTCACTCCCAAATTTTGACATGTTTTAAAAACACAGTCAAAACTAATATATATCAACAAGGTATGACAAAAAGTTGCTATAATGGTGCTTCTCACACCAGCTGGAGAATATTTAAGTAACTATATTAGGACATGAAGCTTAAAGCCTATATGAAAACTACATCATTAATGCGTAGATCTATCAATGCTTAAGCACTCATATTAAAACAGCACAATTTATAAAAATAGTCTTCAAGAGGTTTTGACAGTTTTGTATCATAAGGTAAGCTTAAACAGCATTTTACCTTGTTATATAACATCTACTGCTGAAACATTTTACAAGAATATTATTTCATTTGGTGCCTTTGCTAGTTTGATTTCTAAGTCCCTTTCTGTTGGGTTCACTACGGTGGAATATTGTTCTTCTACTTGAAGACATTCGATTATTTTCACCTCTGGATGTGCCACATGTCTTTGAGTTGCGCTATTAGGAGTTCAGAGTTAATAGGGACGTCTCACTATGCTATACACCAGCTCAGGTCAAGGCTTCATAGCCAAAGTTTGTTTCTGGGTTCCCATCAGCAGGTTCCATTTTGGATGATACCTGAGTCATAGCCTTGGGAACTATACGGGGGATGCCAGTCAGTGTCTCTAAGAGTCTCACCTCCCCATCTTCCTTCTTTGGTTCTCTGCCCTGTGCTTACTGTTCCTTGGCAAGAATGTCTATCAGATGGAACCCAGACATCAATACCCTTGTAAGGAATCAGCAAACCTTTGAAAGGCTTCCCAGATGGCTCTAGTGGTAAAGAACCTGCCTGCTAATGCAGGAGATGTAAGAGATGTGGGTTCAATCTCTGGGTTGGGAAGATGCCGTGGAGGAAGGCATAGCAATCCACTCCAGTATTCTTGCCTGGAGAATCCCATGGACAGAGAGGAGTCCAGTGGGTTACAGCCCATGGGTTCATAAAGAGCAGGACACAACTGAAGTTACTTAGTACAGCACAAGGAATCAGCAAACTGATCATAAGCCATAAAGCTTTCTTCAGAGGTGAATTTGGTTTCATGTGGCTAGAGGCTTTTGGCAACCAAATCCAGATAGTTTCCACAGATGTCCCTGAACTCCTAGGCAAACATGCAAATGAACTGTTTCTAAGAAAAGATGAAGTTAGAGATATGTGTATATGCATCCTGGAATATTAGCTATCAATTGATAATCTAAATATTTATTTAACTTTTTATAATAATATTCACCTTTGTTCTTACCTATATGTATGGATTTCTTACCTATAATATATATGTGATATACATTACTTATATTACATATAACAATTGTCTGCTTTACAAAATAATTTAAAAGGGTAACTAGCTTAACTAGTGGCCACATTGCCTGGGGATCTCTAGCACAAAAATGAGTGAAATACAAAATTATTAGACTGTATATCTTTCAATTACCTTTCAGCTGTGCTACATACACATGCATACACACTCACACACAAAAAAACCCAAGTAACTCAGCATTATGGACCACGCTGAAGATCTGAGGACCATGGACTGTCTCCAGTTGGAGCCTTCATCCTGCTGTGGGTTAATATATAGAATATACATGAATGTATATCCTATTATCACCCACAAATGATATAGTACAGTTTTAGAGTGGTTACTTCACTTGCCAGAAATGTATCAACATATTCTGTAAGAAACTGTGATAACTACACATTTAAATAACTTTATTAAAATCCAAAACATTGGGAAAAAACAGCTGTGGATATTAGTTTGTGGCAAGTATGTTAGAACAATAGTAGGAATAACATGTACAGTACATGCTTTGCAATGAATTATGTGTATGTGTGTTATGTATTGTGTACCCTTGGGTAAATCATTTACCCCTTTCTGCCACAGTTTCTTCCTTTAATAAAGGTCCTATGGCAAGTGAACTCTGTGTTATCTCCCAGCTCCAAAATAAACTACTAGAAATAAACAACACTGCCTCATTTAATTGTTGCACAAAACACCTATTAAGTAAAGGTTTTTGTGAGAGACTACCAATAATTACCTTTTCTCAAAGAAACCAGAAACTGGAATGGAACAGCAGAAAGAAAATACTATTAAACCCTTTACAGCTCAAAGTATACAAATCAGCAGAATGATCTTCATTCTTGAACTACATACGCCAGATGAGACAAGCACACAGAATGTATATATATTGTTATTTGTGAAGGGGAATAATGATAGAACTAAGTCATGCTTTGGCTACAGAAGAATGGAGACATCCAAAGGATATAGAATGGCCCATAATTCTTCAGAAGATTACTATAATAGTCAGGGTTTACTAGGATTCATCCACTGTCCCTTATTTATTGAGACACGTATTTCAACTGTATTTGTAGCAGTTATAAGTCTTTAAAACCAAAGACTATACATAAAACACAATCTTGCTGGAGACATAGAATGACTTTCTAGAACAACTCTTCTTTAACCAGCACCATTTTCATTTAAAGAATATTACATACCAAAGATCAAAAATTATTTCTTGTATCACTCTACTTGATGTGGTATGTTCCTGTAAACATTAAATGCTATTTTATAGTGGATAGTACAAAAGACATTTTATAATTTAAGTAATACTTTATTTTAGAATAGATTTAGATTTATAGAAAAGTCGCAAAGATAGAAACCCCATTTATACCTATCTCATTTCTGACTATTGCTAACATCTTGCGTTACTATAGTGCATTGCCTCAATTAAGAAACCCACACTGGTTAACTGTTATTAACTAAAGCCCACACTATGCTCAGATTTAACTGATTTTTTTCCCTTTTTTGTTCTGTTCCAGTATGCAATCTAAGATACCACCTTACATTTAGCCATAATGTATCTTTAGGCCCCTCTACACAGGAGTGGTTTCTCAGATTTTCTTTGTTTAGATGACCTTGACATCACTTGGTATTTTGTAGGGTCCCTCAATTTGGGTTTGTCTGTTGTTTTTCTTGTGTTTAGACTGAAGTTAGGGTTTGGGAGAGGAAAACCACAAAAGTAAAATGCCCTTCTTATTAAATCCTATAATGGTATATGCTATCAGTTGGTCTAACATTGAAGCTGTGAGCCTTGATCACATAGCTGAGGTCCTGCTTTACGTATTACTCCAGTATAAGTTATGCCCTGCTCCTTCATATTCTACTATTGAGAAGTAAGTACTAATGCCACCTTCAAGGGGGAGGAATTACTACACTTCACCTCCTTGAGTGGGGTGTATGTACATCAATTATTTGGACATCTTCTGTATAAGAGATTCATACAAGAGACATTTTAATATTTGTTTTCTATACTACTGTGGAATGTTGTCAAACAAAACAATTTTTTTTTTCCAAAATGTTTGAGCTAGGAATGACAATGCATCACGGGGATGAAGAATTTTTCTTGGCCTTACCATTCCATTTTTATGACTGGAATTGTCCAATCCTTTTTCAAACTAGTCAGTTTCAAAGAAGACCATTAATTATTCTGCATCAGTTATCAGTTAACAAGAGTTATATTATGTAATTGATATAGTGGATAAAGGACTGCAAAGAGAGCTGTGGAAACATTTCTATGTCAAGATGGAAGGGATGAACAGATCTGGACAAGAAGCAGTGACAATGGGATGTTGAAGATCAACTTATCTAGTTATATGACCCAGTTTTTCATAAAACCAACATATTTTAAATTTATCTTCGGTTAAACAAATACATGTCTTGGTTTAATATAAATTATTTTCAAACATTAGTAACAGATTTATGTTAGCTTGCATATCATACTTTAGAAAAATACCAACATTTGTTAAGGATCTTTGTAGGTAGAGCTCTCAGCTTGATGCAGGTTACTACTTTGTTTCTTTAGTAATGTCAAATACTTACAGAACACAATTACTTAAATTTTAAAAACTTTCAGAAGTCCTTTGTCTTCTGACAAGATGAACAGTATATAGAAAATGCTCTTAGAATCTAGAGTGAGAATAATCTCTAAAGGTTATAATGGTCTCAAAGGGTTCATGGAGGAAATGAAATGTGAGCTGGACCTTGAAGGCATTACAAGTTTGGCTAAAGGTGAAAACCTGCACAATGCCTGAAGATCAGAAGACAGACCTCTTTAGCTGGAGCATTTTTCACATTATAAATCATAAAAATGACTGGAAAGTTGCTAAGTGCAGTAGATTTGAAAGTCTTCTAATTAAAGGTGAAATACTTTGTAAATATATGGAGATCAAAGGTTTTAAAGATGGGCTGTAATTTATTTAAATAATGTACTGTTATTAACCTTTGCTGATATGAAAATAGTGAATATTTACCAACAAAAATATAAAATACAGGGTAGTAAAAAGAAGAGAGCAATATCATGAATCAACTTTTCAACTGTAAACTACTATAAACATGCACGTCATATCTTTCCAGGGGAATGTATGTGTGTGTGAGTTGTGTTTGCATTTAATGAGTGTTTTGTTCTATTGGTAAATTTTCATAACTAATATATTTTATCTCAAATTTTAATCATGTTTTTCCTATTATTTTATGCTTCTTTTCTACATCATCCTCTCACTAAAGTTTAGTAATCTTGCATATCTTTTGTTTTTGTAATAATCTGAAAGGAATACATTATCTTTGTATTTAAGCTAGGGGGCACTTTCATATTTTGTTGTCAGTACTTAATCCTGCTTTACTCAAACTGATAGGTCACAACTATCTTTGTGACATCTGCTTTTTTAATTAAAAAAATACAAGATTTTAGAACTAGAATATTGTAACAATTTTAATGTTACATCATCCATTGTATTAGGATATTAAAAATAACAATCTAGCTCAGGTTTCAGTGATTTAAAGGTTTATTGCCTATACTTTATAACTTGGTTAGATGTGAGCTTATTTGTTTGATATATTTTTTCTGTAGCCATGTCACATGTTGACAGGTATTGATATTTGATATTTTTAAAGAATGTGAAAATAGTTTTTATTTTTAATAAAAAATGATGCATTGAAACTATAGGGAAAATTTGAAACATAATTGATATTTATATAATCATTGCATAGTTTTAGCAAGAATCACTTTTCTTTGTCTTCCCTCTGGTTTTTAGAAATAAAAAAATATGACTTCATTCGCACATCACATACATCAAGGGTTCTGTTTGATATGCCCGTTGGACAGGCAAGCAGAACTCAGGAGAATATGAAGCTTGAGGCCTAGAGGTTTTGCAATATTTAAAGCCATAAGACTGGATAAGATCATCTGGAGAGTAAATGTGGATTAGAGAGAGATGAGGCCCACGGTCAGATAGCTGCAAAACTCCAACGTTTATCAGGAACGGAATGAAGAACCAAGAAATGAGATTAGAAGAGGAGCTAGTCAAATAGGATAGAAACCAGAAAAGTGTTGTGGCACGGAAACCAAGTATAGAAAGTCTTTTGCAAAGGAGGGAGTAAATTAACTGTCAAAGCAGCTATCAGATAAAACGAAACCTGAGAACTGACCACTGAAGTAAGCAGGGTTGATGTTCCTGGTGACCCAGGAAAGAGAACTCAGAAGCAAAGTGGGCTTAAAAGCACATCTGTAAAAATATCAAGAGAGAAAGTAATAGAAACAAACCTTTTGAGGAGCTTTTCTATAAAGGGTGACAGCTGGAGAGGGATGTTTGATCAAAGGAGTTTTCTCCCTAAGGTGGGAATATTTCAGAACATTTGTATGCTGATGAGAACAATCAGTTAACTGGTGCAGGGAAAAAAGTGAAATTATTTATAAGAGCAAGACTTTGAGTGCATGAGAAGGGGAGGATACAGTTTAGATTGTTGGATTTCAATAGTGTCAGGGACAGTTCATCCACTAAAATAGGAGTAAACAGAAGTATTGATATATAGGTAAAGTAAAGAAGGTTGGTAGATTTGTGGTGGACCAATTAGAAAGTTATCATGATTGCTTCTCTTCAAAGGATATAAAAATAAAGGTAATCAGCTGAAAGAGTTAGGATGGAGGAGGAGGAGGCGCTTGAGGTTTGAGGATAGAAGAGAAGGCATCAAATAGTTATTTCAGAGTGTGGGAGCATGGATTGACTGAAGAAACACAGGAGGATTTCTGGGCAATGCTGAGTCATAAATCTGTGGCCGTAAATTCAACATCTGTCAGTACAATTGTCGCTTTCTTCTGCCATGTTCACTGTACAGTGTGGGCTGGCAGTAGGAGGAGAAATGGATTTTTAACAAAAGCTCAAGTTGACAGGTGAGTTTGATAAGGTAAAAAAAAAAAAACAAACAGGCAAAGAACAAGAGAGGGCAGGCAAAGGAATGACAATTATAATGGTGAGTCATATAATCTAAGATATGTACAGAGCAGTGAGGACGGTTAAGTGGGGGTGAAGGACAGTAAAACGTGAGTAGTGTCAGTAAATTCTGCAGTCCATGGGGTCGCTAAGAGTTGGACACAACTGAGCTACTTCCCTTTCACTTTTCACTTTCATGCATTGGAGAAGGAAATGGCAACCCACTCCAGTGTTCTTGCCTGGAGAAGCCCGGGGACGGGGGAGCCTGGTGGGCTTCCGTCTATGGGGTCGCACAGAGTCGGACACGACTAAAGCGATTTAGCATTAGCAACATGGGATTGAATAATGACTAAAGCTTGGCTAATAGAAGTGAGGTGGAGAGGTGGTGAGTGGTGGTCAGACTGAAATATTTAAAAATGAGATTTTAGAGATGTTGCCTCTAATGACTGATACTGATCAGCTCTAGGGAGACCCTGGAAACAGGCTTATAAGATGGGATAAAAAAAACCAACTTGTTAGAAAAGATAACCAAGGATGTGAATGTTAGATGGAAGACCTTCATGAAATCTCCAAAAGTGATGAAATATAAAGCAGGTAATTTCAATGATGACTTTGAGAGTGAGGACAATGTTACGTAGCACTACAAAGAAAAGTGGTGGATGTAACCATCAGAAGCCACACGCTTTGAGTAGTTTGTTTCAGAAGAGAAAGGAATGGGCTGATAACAGAGGCTGCAGTTATCTGAGATGTATGATACGGTGAATCAACTGGTCCTCATGGCTTCTTAGGGTAACACGGATGACCTCCCTTTTCAGCCAGGTTTCTGGCATTTTACACCCGTGACTGGTGTAGTGGTGGTCATACTGGCAGCTCAAGAAGTACACTCCTCAAGTATTGCCGTGAACTGTGTTCAGTTTAGGGAGACTGGCGGCTCCTTTAAACTGAGTTCAAGAATGGGATGCCCTGCACAAGAAAAGGCTGCCTGTATTAAAACTGACTGTGGAATAATCTTACTGGTAGGTGTTTCTTCTCATATTTGGGGGTCAGCGGTATATTTACTTAGGAAAGGCACTTTAGCTGCTAAGCTTGATTTGCTCTTTGGGATTTTACTGACGTAGTTGAAACTTAGCCAAGGTAATAGAGCATTTCAAATTCCACTAGAAGCAAAGCAGCTGGAGGGTTGCCATGATAAGCTTTCTAGAAGAAAAGAACAGGGTGAAGGTGAAAAAGCTCCTTGTCTTTTACATTCCAATAATTCAGATACTCAGTTTCATTGCTGAATAAGCCACTATGAGAACATCTTGCTCACTTAAGCTCTAATGTTGACACTGTCTAGTCTCAAATTTTAGTACAACTGACACTTGTGGGAAGGTAAGAAGGGAAGGTATGAAAGGAGACTGAAAGCAAGGCCCAGACTTAGTTTCCAAATGGGTTCGCGGGCTCCCAGAGAAGCATTCACTGCACACGTTTGCTGGACACCACCTTCACAGGAGTCCCTTGTTTGTGAAAGCTGCCAACAGCCAAGGAGGAAAAATACTCAGCAGAGAATCTATCTAAATATTGTCTTTAGGAGACGGCAGCTCACAATACCTATCTTTACTGCGCTGACTTCTGTGTTAGTTGCTGTGTGTGCTCAATCTCATCCGACCCTTTGCAACTCCAGGGATTATAGTCCACCAGGCTCCTCTGCCCATGGGATTTCTCAGGCAAGAGTACTGCAGTGGGTTGCCATTTCCTCCTCCAGGGTATCTTCCCAACCAGGAGACAGAACCCATGTCTATTGTGTCTATTGTGTCTCCTCCGGTGGCAAGCGGATTCTTTACCACTGCCCCATCTGGGAAGCTCGATATTAGTTGCTAGCAGAAAAAAAAATTATAGGAGATAATTAAAGAGGTTTATAAAGATGTTAGTTGGGGCTTCCCTGGCAGTCCAGTGGTTAAGATTTCAACATCCAGTGCAGGGGGTACAAGTTTGATTCCTGGTCAGGGAGCCAAGATCTGCATGCTTTGCAGCTAAAAAACCAATGCATAAAACAGAAGCAATATTGTAACAAATTCAATAGACTTTTAAAAGTGGCCTACATAAAGAAAAATCTTAAAAAATATAAAGATGTTTGTCAATTTGAAGGTGCCCCCAAATCCCACAACTTTATCCTCTTGTTTGCCACATAGGTCAATGCTAAGGAACAGTGAAATTGTGAATGGCAGTCAAATTGTAGCAAGGGTTATCATTATGTATTAGTATGAAAGAGCTGACAACAGTATGGAATGGAAAAATTTTGTAATACTGTAGCCATGGTTGCATAGAAGAAGAGTGCTATCATTTCAGGGAAGCTTGCATCATCTTTCTGCTTCATTTTCTTGTTGTGGGTTATCTCATTAAGGTGAGCCAATTTCTCTTCCGTGTTCTGGAAGGTGCTGGCTAGTCTTAGTATATTAAGATGGATAGAGTCCAAAGAATAATAAAAGAAGATTTTTACTCCTATCACAATTTTGTTTCTTTTTAAATGACATACAATACCTTACATGACAGTGAATTAATGTTTTGCCCAAATAGTATATTTAGATTGACTCAAGGAGCCCAAACTGGAAGAGCTCATTGCTAAGTGACCTTCTATTCAATAACATGTCATCAATTTATTTTTTCAATAATGAATCACTTTTCAAACCTCTTCTACATATATAAGAAGTTCTCCTTTCCAATCTAACCTTTAAATCATTCTTCATAGCTAGGAAAAATTGAAAATTTAATTTTATATTGCAATCCAAGAGTCTAAATTCTGACTGCTGTCCTTTATAAAGAAGCTTTCCTGATCCAGTTTAAAGAGTTGTGTTTGTATAAACTACTGTGAAACTCATTCTTCCTTCCCTGAGGGTCTGAAAGTATTGGAACAATGTTTGTCTTTGTAGCAGAAAAGTAATAAAATCACAGAGAAAAGTAAGTATATCTGAATTGTTGTAATATGTTATTGTGTAGCACAATAATAAAAACCACAGCTACACTTTAAAACGTATTTATTTATCATTTCCCACAATTAGGTCACAGCAATTCTCTGTGATCAAATCAGATGGATAAATACCCCTGTTCTACAAACCTATCTGCTCCTTAGCATGCCTTACTTATCCTATTTCACAGATATGCCTTATGGTCCTCCATGTATTCATTTAATAAACATATCCTGATATTTTCTATGAGTGTGGCTACTAATATAAAGATATTTTAGTCATTGTCCTGATTTTTAATTAACCAAGGGTCCCAAGTGAAAGACATAAGACAATAAAGAATACAATTAATACTGCAGTAGAAGTTTACGAAAGAACTCTAGAAACACGCACAAAAAGAAGTCAATCTGAACAGGAGTAGGATAAAAAAATGCTTTAGGGGCAGGTGGCCCCCTGAATTGGTCCTGAAAGAAGCATAGAGCTTTTAATTTATTTTTTTTATAACCTGCATTGATTATAAAGGTAATACAAGCTACTGGCTTAAGATGGTTGGTTGACTATTTTACCTCTCAAAATATCTGAAGCGGCAGAAGTAATATAAGAATATGTCTATGAAAGGACTGTTTTGGTTTATATCTACTGGGCTAGCCAATTTCTTTCTAATTTTTCTTAGAATGGGGAGGATGTGCCTTCAACAAAGCAGACTGTGAAGGGTTTCTAGAAGATATCACTCAGCTCAGAAGACACTGACTACAAAGTCCACCGGAGTCAAAAATTTGCATCTCAACATGGAAGAAGGACATGCCTCCCAACATTACTCAGTTTCCTTGAAGAAATCTCAATGATCAAAGTCTATAGCCTGGAGGAAGGAGGTGGGGCAGTTGAAAGAGAAAAAGGGAAAGGATCATGGGCTTTTGATTGAATTATTAATAGAATGTATTGGAATAATAAACTAGGCTCATATCAAGGCAATCTCACTTCATACAAAAAAAGTCTGATTATTAAAAAATATCAACTGAAAAGAAAAATATATAAATATACTAGAGCATTTCAGAGAAATATGTACAATCTTGGGGTCAGAAAAAAAAGTCAAATCATTCCTCAAAACATGGTTAAATATAGTATATACATTATAGATAATAAAATGGAGTTGTTAAAAGAATGTGGTATATATATTATTAGTAAAAAAAATCATAAAAATACATAAAATATTATATCAGTTATAGAGAATATATATGTGATGGCATGGAATACACACATACACACACACACACACACACACACATATGGGGCTTTCTAGATGACACTAGTGGTAAAGAATCCACGTGCCAATGCAGGAGACAGAAGAGATATCAGTTCAGTCTTGGGTAGGAAAGATCCCCTGCAGTAGGAAACTCCAGTATTCTTGCCTGGAGAATCCCATGGACAGAGGAACCTGGTGGGCTACAGTCCATGGGGTCACAAAGAGTCAGACATGATTGAAGCAACTTAGCACACATATGTATATGTGTGTGTATGTATATACATACATACACAAATACATACATGTATAACTTATTTCTAGAAGAATACATACTAGGCTGAAAACAGCAATTACCTGAGAGGCTAGTAGTTGAAAATGGAGATGGGGGAAGCAGGAAGCAGTGAAGAAGACATGTACATATTTGAACCTTTGCTATCTTTCAAATATGCTTTATTTTATTTATTTATTTTATAATGGCAATTACAAATACACAGGTATTTTAGAAAAGTTGCAAAAATACATACATGTATAAGGAGGCCATAGAAAGCATGGACACTCCCACAATCATGAAGGAGTAGGATTTGAATAGGTAAAAATAGATGAAAACCATTTCTGGTCAAGGAATCCTTGAGTTTTGAGGGAAAAACAAAAAAATCTCATAGATTTCACTTTCTTTGCAAGAGTTTCCAGCTGACGTTAAGTTAAATTCACAGATAGCTTGCTGTGATGCTTTCTCGGGCTCAGCTCCATGCATAGGGCGAATGCAGACCTAGCAACCTCTTTAGAGATGCAGGGTCCCTGAAGTCAGGAGCCTTCAGGTTTTTGGCACTTTTCAGGATGCCCTTGAGCTGAGTCCAACTAACATGCAAGAAGAAGTTAAAAAATATGACCCTTGAAATGTTTTATTGATTTCCAGGAATGAGGCCCCTAATGACCACTATACTTTGCTTGCAACATGTTTTATAGATGTTTTTATTAAAGTTGATTTAATTTCCCCCAGTTCACGTGTTCTTGCTAATTGAATCATTTCCCTCAGTTCCCAGAAGACTATAAAATAGAGAATTTATTGCATACTGCATAACAATGTATATCAGGGTAAATATATCGATGAGACTCCTCTGCCAGCACCTTGTTCAGAGCTGATAAAGTGCCATCATAATTACTCACTGAATCTGATGACTTCATTATATTAGCATGGGCTCTATTGGTTACGAAAGTTGAAATGGTCTGTTGCTGTTATTATTGAATAAAAGTCAACTATTGATGTGCTCTTAGGTATAGGAAATAGATGTTATCTTCTCAAAATTGTTTCTGGAGCATTATCTGGGGGTTCAGCTTATTGTCCTTCTGAGAGTCAATAAGATGTCAAAAGAAATAGGAAGACTGAAAAAAATTAGATCCCCTTTTTGAAAAAAAAAAAAAAAGAAGCAAAAAATTTTAAGGAAATTTAAATTTAAAAATTTTGGAAAAAAATTTTCCAAAAAAAGAAAAATTAAGAAGCAGCAGCATGTCCAGCATGAATACGTTTGCATTTAAAAGCCAAGAAGCAGGACAATTATCAATTTAAATATCCATTTTCTATAATGAATAATTATTAAACCTTGATATTTAAGGATTTAATTAAATATTTCCCCGCTAAAATAAGTTTCATTTCTAAGTCACTTATTTTATTGGTTTATTGGATACATGATATTTTCAAAAGTTGAAAAAAATCAAAATATGACACTGATTTTGTCAAATTTCTAAAATGAATTGAAATCTATTTTGCTTGGGGGTGTGTGGGGTAATGAGCACTCTATTTAGAGTTCTCTGTTAGGTACAATCAGAACAAAGAATAAGATACTTCCTTAAAAATTTTACTGTAAGGTAACATCTACATCCTTCATTTTTACCTTCAAGTAAACCTTCCTTTGGTACATGGAAAGACAGCTTCAGGAGAGTTTAATGGAATTATTTTCCCCCAAAGCCACATAAATTTCATAGTCGGGATCCATTTCTTGTTCTACACTCTACCATGTTTCTATAATATGCAATCAATATTGATAAGTTGAATTCTGAAATGGATCAGAATCAGAAAGTACCTTGGTTGAATTGTTCATAAACATTCATAAAAGACAATGTATAGGTTACACTCATATGTCAGCATGATAAGAAGCATGATCTAGTGAGAATGTGCTCGCTCAAGAAAAAGGCAGGGATTTTTATTTTCCTATGGGGAAGGCTTTAGAGACCTTGGGAAATCCCAGGATTATTAGAGGCGATTATCATTTGTTAAGAGAGTAGGAAGGATGGAGAAGAGGAATCAAACATGCTTGTCTAGACTATGAGTATTAGAATAACACAGTAAACACAATTATGTGATAATGAGGTTATTAACATAGGAAAGCTGAAAACATTTCTAAAGGAGAAGTCAGACAGGATCACGTACATAGAAATGAATATAAGAAGTCTCAGTTTGGCTTTGCTGAGGTAGTATGGGTCAACAGGGCACTTATGATAGGTTTTCATTTTTTTCACTCATTAATTTAGAAAATGATTACTGAATTGATAAATGGCATTAGCCAAGGTGCATGGTGTTCACTTGCATTTGTGAGTAAAGACTGTATAATATTAATGTTGCAAAATTAGTATGAAGGGTGTAGAGAGATTTGTGAGTCAATTCAAATTGCAAAATCTTAAACTCTCCAAGTGTGTGTGTGTGTGTGTGTGTGCGCGCGCGCACGCGGGCGCACTCCCCTGGGAAAAAGACTAGGATTACCTGCCAGATACTTAATTGTGCCCTCAGAATTGGAAGCAGGAATTTTGAATTTATTTCACTTACACCAGCTTCCATTATACTGATTTAAGACTAAACAGTCATAGCATTCAAATACAAGCTAGTGCCCTAAAAATAAAATAAAAAAACATTCTCATGGAACAACAGCTGGTTCCAAATAGGAAAAGGAGTACATCAAGGCTGTATATTGTCACCCTGCTTATTTAACTTATATGCAGAGTACATCACGAGAAACGCTGGGCTGGAAGAGGCACAAGCTGGAATCAAGATTGCTGGGAGAAATATCAATAACCTCAGATATACAGATGACACCACCCTTATGGAGGAAAATGAAGAGGAACTAAAAAGTCTCTTGATGAAAGTGAAAGAGGAGAGTGAAAAAGTTGGCTTAAAACTCAACATTCAGAAAACGAAGATCATGGCATCCGGTCCCATCACTTCATGGGAAATAGATGCGGAAACAGTGTAAACAGTGTCAGACTTTATTTTTGGCGGCTCCAAAATCACTGCAGATGGTGACTGCAGCCATGAAATTAAAAGACACTTACTCCTTGGAAGGAAAGTTAGATAGCATATTAAAAAGCAGAGACATTACTTTGCCAACAAAGGTCCTTCTAGTCAACGCTACGGTTTTTCCAGTAGTCAGGTATGGATATGAGAGATGGACTGTGAAGAAAGCTGAGCACCGAAGAATTGATGCTTTTGAACTGTGGTGTTGGAGAAGACTCTTGAGAGTCCCTTGGACTGCAAGGAGATCCAACCAGTCCATTCTAAAGGAGATCAATCCTGGGTGTTCTTTGGAAGGACGGATGGTAAAGCTGAAACTCCAGTACTTTGGCCACCTCATGCAAAGGGTTGACTCATTGGAAAAGACTCTGATGCTGGGAGGGATTGGGGGCAGGAGGAGAAGGGGACAACAGAGAATAAGATGGCTGGATGGCATTACTGACTCGATGGACATGAGTTTGAGTGAACTCCAGGAGTTGGTGATGGACAGGGAGGCCTGGCGTGCTGCAATTCATGGGGTCACAAAGAGTCAGACACAACTGAGTGACTGAACTGAAGGTAAAAATTCAGAAACCTAATTAAAATTCTGGAGACTCAAAGGAGGTAAGTTCATGCCTGGGTATATTTTATGACTCAGGTTTGGAATCTAAAAATCTCAGTTTCATTCTGGATGTATAAACTTTAAAACTTATTCCCCCAATCATAGTTTATACATATAATTTTAAGGTTTTCTTCACGTGATAGCTTGAATTTGTACAGAAGAGCAGATAAACATTTAGGGAAATATTTAGGCAGTATCCCAAATTCTGGGGAATTCATCCTATAAAACTAACAGTAATACCAATAGTAAGTAACAAAAGATAAATGCCCTTTAGCCTAAAACATAGTTCAAGATAAATTATAAGTATACCTCATTAAATTAGAATGACCAAAGAAGCATTCAGAAATAAATGAAGTGTTGGGTATTTTTAAAAAATGCAAGTTCTAAGCCATACTAGAGTAAGGTCCTCAAAGACAGGTTACAGTATGTAACAGCTTTGCTATCCTAATGTTGAATACACTCCCAAGAAAATACTATTCCTTATCTCTTAGCATAATTTGCGGAGAAGGCAATGGCACCCCACTCCAGTACTCTTGCCTGGAAAATCCCATTGCTGGAGGAGCCTGGTAGGCTGCAGTCCATGGGGTCTCGAAGAGTTGGACATGACTGAGCAACTTCACTTTCACTTTTCACTTTCATGCATTGGAGAAGGAAATGGCAACCTACTCCAGTGTTCTTGTCTGGAGATTCCCAGGGATGCGGGAGCCTGGTGGCATGCCATCTATGGGGTTGCACAGAGTTGGACACGACCGAAGCGACTTAGCAGCAGCAGCAGCATAATTTGAAATCCTAGGCTAGCTAAACAGAAGCAATTTGTTGGCAAGAAAGCATCTCTTATATTTTAAGAATACTCATCAGGATATTGGCTGGTCCCAGTATTATTAGAGGGCTTTCCAGGTGGCACAGTGGTAAAGAACCCACCTGCCAATGCAGGAGACACAAGAGATATGGGTGTGATCCTTGGGTCAGAAATATCCCCTGGATTAGGAAATGGCAACCCACTTCAATATTCTTGCCTGGAGAATAACATGGACAGAGGAGTCTGGTGGCTATATATAGTCCATGGGGTTGCAGAGTTGGACAGACTGAGCACACACGCATATGCACAGTATTATCAGAATAATTAAGAGCTATACTAAACTTGTCAAGCTAAATGAATAAAGTACATCCTCAGATGAAGTACCCATGACTTTTATTATATTTGTTCATATACTTAGTAATTTGCAAAAATCCAGCAATTGTCTCCCTGTCATTAGTTTGAATTAACAAAGCCCTACTGGAATAGCAGTTAGGATGGTAATTATGGAAAATGAAGTTACATTTCTAAATAAATGGAGGTTATATTCATATTTAGTAAAGCCTGAAGACTAAGCTTCAAAGTAAAGGCATTTTAGAAAATATTTTAAAAGCTAGTATGGTACTGAAACAAAAACTCTGAAAAAGCAATGTAATATTTACATGTTTTATTATTTACTATCGGGCTCAACTCCTGTTTCTCAGCTCCTACTGTCTTATTGTTTTAGTACATTTTGTTAGTTTCCTCTGACTTTGCCCTTCTAGACACTTTAATTTTTATAATTTCAAAAATATTGATTTTCAACAATTTTTAAATTAAATTTCTATATTTTTTCTATTTCGTGGCTCTTGATACAACAATCTCTTTTTCTTTTTTTGGCTTACCAAGATTATCAGTGTCTGCTTTCTGTTGATATGTCTAAGAATGTTGAATTGGTATAGTCTGGCTTATGATTATTTTTATGTAAAAATCATGTCAGCTTAAAAAAATCTCTATATATCTTAAATTGTTGGTCCATGTAAAGATACATAAACATACATATACAGATTACTACCTAACCAGAAAAAGTCATTAGTATTTTAAATATTTATTTCCTCCACAAAGTAAGACTAATATGTTCCAAGATATCTGGAAATCTGTTTCATTATTCAAAACACACATAAAATTTTGTCTCCTTAGATTTCTGCACAATACTCTTTAACGGCAGAAACCAAGCACGGTTATAATAGAGTAGTAACATCGAAGCTAACGTTAAAGGCCTCCTAGTTGTCGCAGTTGGTAAAGAATCCACCTACCAGTGCAGGAGACAAAAAGATGTGTGTTCTAGCCCTGGCTTGATAAGATTCCCTGGAGCAGGAAATAGCAGACCATTCCAGTATTGCCTGGAAAATTCCATGGACAAAGGAGGCTGGCAGGTTACAGGCCGTGGAGTCCCAAAGAGTCAGACACGACGGAGTGACTGAGCACTCAGGGTTAAAGAATGTAGCTTTTGTTAACCAAAGATGACATCTAATATAGATAGTAGGGACAGCAATAACACACACAGTTTACCACATCTGAAATGTTAGGGTTTCAATTTAAAGGGCAGATAGTGACCACCTACAAGTATTCAGTTGGCCCAAAAGTTCATTTGGGTTTTAATTTATGACTGCAGGGAAAAATCCAAACAAACTTTTTGGCTAACCCAATATTTCACTGCTTATCTTCTAACAATGTATTAAACATTATAGGTGAGTCAGGGTATAAAGGTCATGCATGGGTCACTTTCAGTTCAGTTCAGTCACTCAGTCGTGTCCAACTCTTTGTGACCCCATGAATCGCAGCACACCAGGCCTCCCTGTCTATCACGAACTCCCGGAGTTCACCCAAACTCATGTCCATTGAGTCAGTGATGCCATCCAGCCATCTCATTCTCTGTTGTCCCCTTCTCCTCCTGACTGGAATCCCTCCCAGCATCAGGGTCTTTTCCAGTGAGTCAACTCTTCACATGAGTGGCCAAAGTTTTGGAGTTTCAGATATAAAATTCAAAGTCAGATTTGATGTCATGTGATTTTATGTTCTAGTTTTATGTTCAGATCAGAATGCAATTATTTGGGCCCAGTTTGGATTATAATTAATTTTTTAAAAGAAATCATTCTCTAAACACATAATTAATGATGTACTTAAATCAAAACTATCTTAGAGTATTTAAAAAAAGATGAGCAGAATCTGCACACAGTCCTACAAGGCTGATGCTCTTTCTGAGATTTGAGAAAAGATTATGGAGAACTGCCATTTCAGCTGAGTCTTCTGCAGAAGTTTAGATGGGAGAGAGAACACTGCACTTGTGGTTGCTGCACATAATTTAGCATGGCTGTCATTCAGAGTGGATGTGAGAGCATGAAGGAGAATCAGTATGGAAATCAAGGCAATGTCCAACCAAATAATGAAGAACTCATGGATGTACAGCAGATGTACACCTCAATTTTCTCAGAACAATAGCAGTTTATACTTATTATCACAGAAGTAATTAGTAGCAATGCCTCCTTTCCCTTAAAAATATGAGATGTATGCTATGCCCACTCTACTTATAGGCTACAGTAAAGATTTGGTAGTTATCCTATAGGCAGTAGGAAGCAACATTCTGTTTTCTCTAAAGAATTAATAAACCATAGTCTTGAACTTTTAGAACTTTATAGACTAGTAGAAGAGATGTACTCTGTAAAATGAGATAGGAAGTAATGTGCTTCATAGAAGAACTATGGTAATTCCAGGCTAGCTATTTCTTCCCCATGCACGAACCAGGGAAGACTCTGTGGAAGATGCGGCGACCCTGAATGCGGCGATCCTTTCATTGAGGAGACCCTGAATGAAAGCTAGGGACTGGACCTACATTTGTATTATATCTAGTGGTCTCAGTAGCTCAAATTTACATATAGGAATAATTCACCATCTGGTTAACTATTATAAGAGTTATACTTAACTATTGTGCTAAGTTGCTTCAGTCGCGTCTGACTTTGTGCGACCCTATGAACTGAAGCCTGCCAGGTCCTCTGTCCATGGGATTCTCCAGGTAAATACTGGAGTGGGTTGCCATGCCCTCCTTCATGCCTTCCTCCTCCCTCTTCCCGACCTAGGGATTGAACCCACGTCTCTTAACACCTCTTGCATTGGCAAGCAAGTTCTTTATCATTAGCGCCACCTGGGAAGCCTATGGTAAGAATTTAAAAACCAGTATTATATTAGTAAAGTAAGTAAAGTCACTCAGTCGTGTCCGACTCTTTGTGACCCCATGGACTGCAGCCCACCAGGCTCCTCAGTCCATGAGATTCTCCAAGCAATTAGGAAGTGCAAAATAAATTGGTGCCTTTGAAATGTAAGTGCTGAAAATGATGATTCAAGGAAACTTTAAAGTTACAGTTTACACCATAGGATTCCTGATTAGACAGGCAGATTGGTAAAATCCATACTTACTCAAATTGCTTCCTGTGTCAAGTCTTAGAAAAATGCAGCTGTGTAGGCAGGCAAAGTGAATTAACATCAGTGATTAGGTTTATGATCCTACCAACCTAGCTGATGAAGAAGGGGGAAACAGACAGTAGTAAACCTGTGTATCTTTGCAAGATTTACAAGTGTTCCTGGCAATTAGGGCTTTTCTCCACCCACTGAATTGTCCTTCAGGTCAGTTCAGTTCAGTCGCTCAGTCGTGTCCGACTCTTTGCGACCCCAAGAATTGCAACACAGCAGGCCTCCCTGTCCATTACCAACTCCCGGAGTTCACTCAAATTCATGTCCATCGAGTCAGTGATGCCATCCAGCCATCTCATCCTCTGTTGTCCCCTTCTCCTCCTGCCCCCAATCCCTCCCAGCATCAGAGTCTTTTCCAGTGAGTCAGCTCTTCGCATGAAGTGGCCAAAGTACTGGAGTTTCAGCTTTAACATCATTCTTTCCAAAAAACACCCAGGACTGATCTCCTTTACAATGGATTGGTTGGACCTCCTTGCAGTCAAATGGACTTTCAAAAGTCTTCTCCAACACCATAGTTCAAAAGCATCAATTCTTCGGCGCTCAGCTTTCTTCACAGTCCAACTCTCACATTCATACATGACCACTGGAAAAACCACAGCCTTGACTAGATGGACCTTAGTCGGCAAAGTAATGTCTCTGCTTTTGAATATACTATCTAGATTGGTCATAACTTTCCTTTCAAGGAGTAAGGAATTGTCCTTACCAATATATTATTTTTTATGGTCCAGTCTAATATAGTAATTCGTGAAAATATTTCAGCTCTAGCTTATGGTTTGTAACACCATGACTCTAAGCCTTTCGGATTAGGGTAGGGAATATTGGTTTCCCTCAGCTTTCCATGTAGCTTTGTGTTTTAAATATATTTATAAGTCAGCAAAAACAAAACTGGGAGCTGACTATGGCTCAGATCATGATCACTTTATTGCCAAATTCAGACTTAAATTGAAGAAAGTGGGGAAAACCACTAGACCATTCAGGTATGACCTATATCAAATCCTTTATGATTATACAGTAAAGAGGAGAAATAGATTTAAGGGACTAGATCTGATAGACAGAGTGCCTGATGAACTATGGATAGAGGTTCATGACATTGTACAGGAGACAGGTATCAAGACCATCCTCAAGAAAAAGAAATGCAAAAAAGCAAAATGGCTGTCTGAGGAGGCCTTACAAATAGCTATGGAAAGAAGAGAAGGGAAAAGCAAAGGAGAAAAGGGAAGATACACCCATTTGAATACAGAGTTCCAAAGAATAGCAAGGAGAGACAAGAAAGCCTTCCTCAGTGATCAGTGCAAAGAAATAGAGGAAAACAACAGAATGGGAAAGACTAGAGATCTCTTCAAGAATTAGAGCTACCAAGGGAACATTTCATGTAGAAAAAGAAATGCAAAAAAGCAAAATGGCTGTCTGAGGAGGCCTTACAAATAGCTATGGAAAGAAGAGAAGGGAAAAGCAAAGGAGAAAAGGGAAGATACACCCATTTGAATACAGAGTTCCAAAGAATAGCAAGGAGAGACAAGAAAGCCTTCCTCAGTGATCAGTGCAAAGAAATAGAGGAAAACAACAGAATGGGAAAGACTAGAGATCTCTTCAAGAATTAGAGCTACCAAGGGAACATTTCATGCAAAGATGGTCTCAATAAAGGACAGAAATGATATGAACCTAACAGAAGCAGAAGATATTAAGAAGAGGTGGCAAGAATACACAGAGCTGTACAAAAAAGATCTTCATGATCCAGATAATCACGATGCTGTGAACACTCACCTAGAGCCAGACATCCTGGAATGTGAAGTCAAGTGGGCCTTAGAAAAAGAGATCAAATTGCCAACACTGGCTGGATCAAAAAAGCAAAAGAGTTCCAGATAAACATCTACTTCCCCTTTATTGACTATGCCAAAGTCTTTGATCGTATGGATCACAAGAAACTTTGGAAAATTCTGAAAGAGAGGGGAATACCAGACCACCTGACCTGCCTCTTGAGATTGCAATGAAAAGAATAAAATACTTAGGAATATACCTACCAAAGGAAACTAAAGACCTATATATAGAAAATTATAAAACACTGATGAAAGAAATCAAAGAGGACACTAATAGATGGAGAAACATACCATGTTCATGGATCGGAAGAATCAATATAGTGAAAATGAGTATACTACCCAAAGCAATCTACAGATTCAATGCAATTCCTATCAAGATACCAGCGGTATTTTTCACAGAGCTAGAACAAATAATTTCACAATTTGTATGGAAACACAAAAAACCTCGAATAGCCAAAGCCATCTTGAGAAAGAAGAATGGAACTGGAGGAATCAACCTGCCTGACTTCAGGCTTTACTACAAAGCCACAGTCATCAAGACAGTATGGTACTGGCACAAAGACAGAAATATAGATCAATGGAACAAAATAGAAAGCCCAGAGATAAATCCACACACCTATGGACAGCTTATCTTCGACAAAGGAGGCAAGAATATACAGTGGATTAAAGACAATCTTTTTAACAAGTGGTGCTGGGAAAACTGGACAACCACTTGTAAAAGAATGAAATTAGATCACTTTCTAACCCCATACACAAAAATAAACTCAAAATGGATTAAAGATCTAAACGTAAGACAAGAAACTATAAAACTCCTAGAGGAGAACATAGGCAAAACACTCTCTGACATAAATCACAGCAGGATCCTCTATGATCCACCTCCCAGAATACTGGAAATAAAAGCAAAAATAAACAAATGGGATCTAATTAAAATTAAAAGCTTCTGCACAACAAAGGAAACTATAAGCAAGGTGAAAAGACAGCCTTCTGAATGGGAGAAAATAATAACAAATGAAACAACAGACAAACAACTAATCTCAAAAATATACAAGCAGCTTATGCAGCTCAACTCCAGAAAAATAAATGACCCAATCAAAAAATGGGCCAAAGAACTAAATAGACACTTCTCCAAAGAAGACATACGAATGGCTAACAAACACATGAAAAGATGCTCAACATCACTCATTATCAGAGAAATGCAAATCAAAACCACAATGAGGTACCATTTCACACCAGTCAGAATGGCTGCGATCCAAAAGTCAACAAGCAATAAATGCTGGAGAGGGTGTGGAGAAAAGGGAACCCTCTTACACTGTTGGTGGGAATGCAAATTAGTACAGCCACTATGGAAAACAGTGTGGAGATTCCTTAAAAAATTGCAAATAGAACTGCCTTATGATCCAGCGATCCCACTGCTGGGCATACACACCGAGGAAACCAGAATTGAAAGAGACACGTGTACCCCAATGTTCATCGCGGCACTGTTTGTAATAGCCAGGACATGGAAGCAACCTAGATGTCCATCAGCAGATGAATGGATAAGAAAGCTGTGGTACATATACACAATGGAGTATTACTCAGCTATTAAAAAGAATACATTTGAATCAGTTTTAATGAGGTGGATGACGCTGGAGCCGATTATACAGAGTGAAGTAAGCCAGAAAGAAAAACATCAATACAGTATACTTACACATATATATGGAATTTAGAATGATGGTAATGATAAACCTGTACGCAAGACAGCAAAAGAGACACAGTTGTATAGAATGGCCTTTTGGACTCTGTGGGAGAGGGAGAGGGTGGGATGGGTTGGCAGAGTGGCAATGTAACATGTGTGATATCATAAGCGAAATGAATTGCCAGTCCAGGTTTGATGCAGGATGCAGGATGCTAGGGACTGATGCACGGGGATAATCCAGAGAGAGGGTGTGGGGCGGGAGGGTGGAGGTGGGGGTCGGGATTGGGAGTTCATGTACACTCATGGCTAATTCATGTCAATGTGTAACAAAACGAATACAGTATTGTAAAGCAAAACAAACTAAAAAATAAAAATTAATTTAAAAAAAAAAAAAAAGAGAAATCTGTATGCAAGTCAGGAAGCAACAGTTAGAACTGGATATGGAACAACAGACTGGTTCCAAATCGGGAAAAGAGAACGTCAAAGCTGTATATTGTCACCCTGCTTATTTAAATTCTATGCAGAGTACGTCATGAGAAATGCTGGGCTGGAGGAAGCACAAGTTGGAATCAAGATTGCCGGGAGAAATATCAGTAACCTCAGATATGCAGATGATACCACCCTTATGGTGGAAAGTGAAGAACTAAAGAGCCTCTTGATGAAAGTACAAGCTGGAATCAAGATTGCCAGGGGGAAATATCAATAACCTCATATATGCAGATGACACCACGCTTATGGCAGAAAGTGAAGAAGAACTAAAAAGCCTCTTGATGAAAGTGAAAGAGGAGAGTGAAAAAGTTGGCTCAAAGCTCAACATTCAGAAAACGAAGATCATGGCATCTGGTCCCATCACTTCATGGCAAATAGATGGGGAAACAGTGGAAACAGGGGCTAACTTTATTTTTCTGGGCCCCAAAATCACTGCAGATGGTGATTGAAGCCATGAAATTAAAAGACACTTACTCCTTGAGGGAAAGTTATGACAACCTAGATAGCATATTAAAAAGCAGAGACATTACTTTGCCAGCAAAGGTCCATCTATTCAAGGCTATGGTTTTTCCAGTGGTCATGTATGTCCACTGAGAGTCATGAGAGTTGGACTGTGAAGAAAGCTGAGCACCAAAGAACTGACGCTTTGAAACTGTGGTGTTGGAGAAGATTCTTGAGAGTCCCTTGGACTGCAAGGAGGTCCAACCAGTCCATCCTAAAGGAGATCAGTCCTGAGTGTTCATTGGAAGGCCTGATGTTGAAGCTGAAACTCTAATACTTTGGCCACGTGATGTGAAGAGCTGACTCATTGGAAAAGACCCCGATGCCGGGAAAGATTGAGGGCAGGAGAAGGGATGACGGAGGATGAGATGGCTGGATGGCATCATTGACTTGATGGACAGGACTTTGGGTAAACTCTGGGGGTTGTTGATGGACAGGGAGGCCTAGGGTGCTGTGGTCCCTGGGGTCACAAAGAGTCAGACACGACTGAGCGACTGAACTGAACTGAACTGATATACAAACTGATATAGCCATGAAATTGAAGGGCACTTACTCCTTGGAAGAAGGGTTATGACCAGCCTAGATAGTATGTTCAAGGGCAGAGACATTACTTTGCCGACTAGGGTCCATCTAGTCAAGGCTGTGGTTTTTCCAGTGGTCATGTATGGATGTGAGAGTTGGACTGTGAAGAAGGCTGAGCACTGAAGAATTGATGCTTTTGAACTGTGGTGTTGGAGAAGACTCTTGAGAGTCCCTTGGACTGCAAGGAGATCCAACCAGTCCATTCTGAGGGAGACCAGCCCTGGGATTTCTTTGGAAGGAATGATACTAAGACTGAGGCTCCAGTACTTTGGCCACCTTGTGCGAAGAGTTGACTCATTAGAAGGGACCCTGATGCTGGGAGGGATTGGGGGCAGGAGGAGAAGGGGACAACAGAGGATGAGATGGCTGGATGGCATCATGGACTCAATGGACGTGAGTCTGAGTGAACTCCGGGAGTTGGTGATGGACAGGGAGGCCTGGCGTGCTGCGATTCATGGGGTCGCAAAGAGTCGGACACGACTTCGTGACTGAACTGAACTGAACTGATATACAAAAGCCTGCATTTAAAAGGCATTTCCTGGTACTCCAGAACCCATTGGATTGGAGACTCTTTTTTCCTCCTCTTCTGAATGATTCACCTACATAGGCTCTGGGAGTTTTCTCTCCCTAGTGGCTCCAATTTAGGCACAGTTTATTGAAAAACAGTATGAATTCAGAATAAAAATAAAAAAGACAAAAAAAAAAAAAAAGACATGTATATCTAAGTATTGAAGCCAAGAAGCATTACTGAAAATAGCAGAATACAAGGAGTCTCTTTATTATTTAGTATATCATAAAAGAGCACTTTATAGAGATTTGTTTTATTACTTTTGAAACCAGCACTAAATTTATCAGATTTTAGAGACACAGAACCTGAGACTTATCACAACATTATTTTTCTAACCTTAGAAAACAGTTCTATCAAATTGGGATTTAGAACATAGAGAACCTGAATATTCCCCCTCTCTGGTCCAGCAGGGGTGATTTTTAGTACTGTTATTCTAACTTACACTGAAGGACCACTTTTCCTAGGATTTGCAGCAGTATCTGAAAGTGAACCACCTACAAGGCAATCATAACAAAACACGTTAGAGCAATTCATTTTGAAAAGCAGTAGAGGATGGAAAGAATTCTTGTTTACCCCTCTGCTTCTTTCCAAAAACCACTTTACATATTTTATCCCATTGATCTTTCAATTTCTCTATCCTGGATTGAGTAACTAAGGTAATTCCCTTAGCCTAAGCCTGATGAGATTAACTGATTCACTCACGGTCATGCCATAAATCCTGGGTTGAGGAATCAGTCTATGCATTCTGTTCTAATTCTGTACCTTGTGTCCAACTGGGTAGATTAACTTGGATTTTTGAATAGTGCTTACACAAGATCTTTTCAGAAAAGTCCAAGTGAAAGCCAACAGAGAGGACTACAGCAGAAAATAATTTTACTTCCTAACAACAGGCTGAGAACAAGAAGGGCAAATGGAGCTACAGAAGAGAGAGATTAGGAAGAGTGAGAGGTGGAGTCCCAGAAGGAAGCTGGGGAAAAAAAAAATCAAAGTGGAAGCTGAGATTGGAAAGGGTGAATTGTAACTGTGTGTGTGAAATGTAATTCCATATCACTATGATTTTACTTTATCATAAAATAATAGAGGCTGATGGCACCCCAAGAGTCTGTTGGGTGTGACATTTGCCTTCAGGCAGCTAATTGGTTGATGATATAGGACAGAGGGATATCAAGATGCATCTAAGAAAATAGGCCTTTCTTCTAATTTACTTAATTGGAAGTAATTGGTTGTTCTGCTGTTTTAATCCCCCTTTTATTTTAGCTGTTGCCTATAAGTGTATGTGTGCATACATAAACAAACTACATACCTACACACAAACAGGTAGAGTTAGATACTGTATTTATAAAGTACTTTTAATGTTCTTTTCATTTGAATCTTGTAACAGTCCTCTGAGGTGTCTGTTCAGTTAAGTTCAGCACAGTTGCTCAGTTGTGTCCGACTTTGTGACCCCATGAACCACAGCATGCCAGGCCTCCCTGTCCTTCACCAACTCCTGGAGTCCACCCAAACTCATGTCCACCAGGTTGGTGATGCCATCCAGCCATCTCATCCTCTGGCATCCCCTTCTCCTCCTGCCCTCAATCTTTCCCAGCATCAGGGTCTTTTCCAATGAGTCAGCTCTTCACATCAGGTGGCCAAAAAATTGGGAGTTTCAGCTTGAACATCAGTCCTTCCAATGAATACCCAGGATTGATCTCCTTTAGAATGGACTGGTTGGATCTCCTTGCAGTCCAAGGGACTCTCAAGAGTCTTCTCCAACACCACAGTTCAAAAGCGTCAATTCTTTGGCACTCAGCTTTCTTCACAGTCCAACTCTCATGACTCTCAGTGGACATACATGACCACTGGAAAAGCCATAGCCTTGACTAGATGGACCTTTGTTGGCAAAGTAATGTCTCTGCTTTTCAATATGCTGTCTAGGTTGGTCATAACTTTCCCTCAAGGAGTAAGTGTCTTTTAATTTCATGGCTCCAATCACCATCTGCAGTGATTTTGGATCCCAGAAAAATAAAGTTAGCCCCTGTTTTCACTGTTTCCCAATCTATTTGCCATGAAGTGATGGGACCAGATGCCATGATCTTCGTTTTCTGAATGTTGAGCTTTAAGCCAACTTTTTCACTCTCCTCTTTCACTTTCATCAAGAGGCTCTTTAGTTCTTCTTCACTTTCTGCCATAAGGGTTATGTCATCTGCATATCTGAGATTATTGATATATCTCCCAGCAATCTTGATTCCAGCTTGTGCTTCCTCCAGCCCAGCATTTCTCATGACGACTCTGCATAGAAGTTAAATAAGCAGGGTGACAATATACAGCCTTGACGTACTCCTTTCCCAATTTGGAACCAGTCTGTTGTTCCATGTCCAGTTCTAACTGTTGCTTCCTGACCTGCATACAGGTTTCTCAAGAGGCAGGTCAGGTGGTCTGGTATTCCCATCTCTTTCAGAATTTTCCACAGTTTATTGTGATCCACACAGTCAAAGGATTTGGCATAGTCAGTAAAGCAGAAATAGATGTTTTTCTGGAACTCTCTTGCTGTTTCGATGATCCAGCCAGTGTTGGCAGTTTGATCTCTGGTTCCTCTGCCTTTTCTAAAACCAGCTTGAACATCTGGAAGTTCATGGTTCACATATTGCTGAAGCCTGGCTTGGAGAATTTGAGGTATATGTTATTATGCTGAATTTAGATACTGGGAAATCAATGGTCGCAGACATTAATTAAATATATTTAAAAATTGAGTTTTACCTATTCCTTTGCTACATGTGACTCAGTGTCTAAATACTTAACTATTTAATAAAAAACAATGCATTAAAACTTTTGGAAGTTGAAGGAGGATAAAAAAATATTATACAAATTTAAGATTATCTAATCATGCTTATATAATAAATATGATATGGTAAAAGTGAAAGTAAAGTGAAGTCACTCAGTGGTGTCCGACTCTTTGAGACCCCGTGGATGAAGCCCACCACGCTCCTCCTCCACAGGATTCTCCAGGCAAGAATACTGGAGTGGGTTGCCATCTCCTTCTATGGTAAAAGCAGCATGCTCAGTTCCTTTAGTAATCATTCTGTCATTCTGTAATTCATAATTACAAGTGAAATTAAAGGCAACATTTGGAATATAACTGGAATATAACCCTAGAAATGATTTTTGAAATTGACCACCTTATATTGTACCCTAAGAGTAAAGCTGTTAGGTTCCATGCTTTCTAGAAACTGAAAATTGCACATTTCAGTGCAATTAGAATATATTTATTTTCTTTTCACTGACTTTATAGTTTTCTATATGTGTTCTATTGCGAGGGTGTTAAGATGATAAATTGTGCTTTCATGTGCATCAGTGTAAATTTCACAGCACTTACTTAACTGGGAGAAAACTACTGTCATTTAATGACCCTCTTTCCATAGTGTCATCTGTAGATTACATTTCCCAGTCATCCTACCTTGCATCCAAGCTTGATCCTATGACTAGATTCTAGTAACAGAATATGGACAGAGTATTCACGAAGTGGGCATACTTTCTCCATTCTCTTTTCTCTTCAGGTACTTAAATGCAGAAGAGGATGGTAAAATTAAATGATGGATGGAACATGAGTTCCTGAATCACCACATGGAAGAAAGCCACCCACCTTGACATGTGAGGGCCAAATAAACTTCTATATGTTCATCCATTAAAAACTGGAGATTATTTGTAATACATTTACAGTTATCTTATCTAGTATACATATCCAAACTCTCTCTCTCATCCTTCTGCTTTTTGAAAAAGAATGCTCTAAATTCTACATTTTCATCTTTCCTTCATTTGCTTGTATTTTATCACCAATAAAAAATTAAATGTGTAGTTGGTTTAGTTCATCATTTGTCCAGTAAAATAAAATAACTTTAGCTTCATGTCTGTCACATAATCTAGTTACTATCACACTTCTTCATTCGGAAATTATATATTCTCTATTATTTTTCATAAGCTTCCTTGAGCACATACACTGTTGTAGTTGATTTTACTGCATTTTATTTTATTTCAGTGATTCATGTTTATTGCCTCTAACTTTCTCAAGCCAAGAACTCTCTTCATTTTTCTATCACCTTTAGGAAGTGTTTGTTAAACAAATATTTCTATTTTCATATACATAAATACGCATTTTTTTCTCATCTTGTGCAGAAGCCAATGGATATTGGCATATTAAATTAAAATATATTATAAATGACCACACATGTTTTGGGAAAGGCTGGTTGACCATATCCAATAAAAAATCATAAGGTAATTTTGTTAGGTAGACTTTTCCCAGTTCAGGATTAGAGTGAAATCCAGCAAATTCCCAACTTAATAGGGTCCTCATGTTGAAAGAGCCCTACTTTCTTGGGCCAGGGTTTCATATGAAAAATTTTATATAAAATCAGAATATTAACTTACTGATTTACATGAGCACGACTGACAACTGAGCTAGCATATTCATGTTTTATTGCCATCACATTTCTTCCTGTAAACCCAATCACTTCAAAAGCCAACTTGGAATCAAAACGTTTATTTTGATTTATTTGAAAAAGAACATGAAGACTTAACCTGTTGATTCAAATGTTTAATGAATTAGACTAAGCCAGACTGATGGACTCATTTATGCATTAATGTTCTTTGCCAATGAAACTATAATTCTTGAAGTTCATCAGCACCTTCATTTGCCATACTGTACTAGCAATTTGATTTTTATTTAAAGGTGCCTTTTATTTTATTTGTGAACTAATATATAATATCACTCATTTATTCACTGAAAAATGTTTATTGAGCACCTATTATATGTCACTGTTCTTAGCACCTCAGTAACAAAGTAACAAAGATAAACCTAATCTTTCTAGTGATTCCAATATGTTAATGGAGACAGGTAACCAAATCATTTAAAAAATGAAAGTATAATTACAAACTGATTAAATAAGCACTCCACAGAAATGAGTCTTAGATAAGGGCGTATACAACAGCAATGGATTCTGAGCTGTAATGCACATGTTAGAGCTGATATCTGAAGGATAATTTGGTATTAATATCATAAACAGATTACAAAGTGGTGCAGAAGGAAGAGCCTGAGTAAAGGACTGCAGTGTATGGGACAATACCTGCAGGATGATGTATCCAAAGAGAAGAGTGTGAGAATGTGAGGGCTTGGGGAGCAGTTGGAAAGTCTGGTGGGGGCAAGCCATGCTCAACTTTGTTAGCAAAGAAGTTTATCCTTTAACCTCAGAACTAAGCAGAGCTATTAGGAAATTTAAGCAAGGTAATGTGAGCAGATTTCCTACTGAAATCCATCATTCTGACTGCACTGGGATGTGAGAAATGGACTGAAGGAAGACAGGTGCCTGGTGCTGTAGCCTGGACCTGGACTGGTGAAGATGAACTGGAGAGAATGGCTCTCCTACTGATTTATATGAGCAAAATGTAAAGGGTCAGATTTTCTCTCCTTCATTTTCAAGATTTTTCTAATAGTTTATTGTAAGACTATGCAGTATTCATTCCTGTTCAAGCTCAGACTCCATCAAGCTATGAAATTATATGAGAAGAAAGGCTTTAGTCAGACTTATAGAGTTCAAGAAATAAGTATGATGTTTATTGTTAAAACATGTAAATAAAATTGCACAAATTATATAACCGTAAATTGTTTGAAAATACAAACGAAAGAGCTACTACTATGATTCCATTATTTATAAAACTATTAATATGTGTACATATTCTCTTCCTTTGCAAATGTTAAAAGTTTTAAGTAATTATAATCTTAATAACATGAGTCTTTTAATATATTCACTTAAAATCATAATCTTATGAGTTTCTATATACTCATAGCTGTCTTTTATATAAGTGCATCATTTTTCATTGCATTTATATCCCAGAATTTGAGTAACCATTTCCCTATCACCTAGTTCACTTAAGTATTTTTGTTATCATCATAAATGACACTGTAATGAATATCCTTATGCTAACTTTTTCATATTTAGAAGTATTTCATTAAAATAAATTCTTAGAATTGGGGTTACTGAAATGGCAATATTTGTTAAATACTATATCCTCTGCTCAGAGAAGGCAAGGGCAATCTACTCTAGCATTCTTGCCTGGAAAATCCCATGGACAGAGGAGCCTGGGAGGCTGCAGTCCATGGGGTCGCTAAGAGTCGGACACGACTGAGCGGCTTCACTTTCACTTTTCACTTTCCACTTTCATGCATTGGAGAAGGAAATGGCAACCCAGTCCAGTGTTCTTGCCTGGAGAATCCCAGGGACGGGGGAGCTTGGTGGGCAGCTGTCTATGGGGTTGCACAGAGTCGGACATGACTGAAGCGACTTAGCATATCCTCTGTTAACTTGTATTATGCATAAATGGCAGCTAAACCATTTAAACAAGGAATTATTTTTATTCTTAAATGGCTATTATTACTTATTTATTATAAAGAACTATTGTTAATAAATTCATTGTGAAAGTATACTTGCAAAATTAATAAGACCAACCATTACTTTTGAAAAAATATTTTTACCAAGAAAATATTATGATCTTAAATAATTATGATAATTTGTAATTTATATTCATGGCTTACCTGATAAAGTCATTACATGTCTTAACATTAACTCTGATTGCATAAATATTACATTAACTTCAATCACATAAGGATTTTAGAAACTATTTTAAATAAATATGAAGTAATAAATCAGGCTTGAGGGTAAAACTCCAAGTACATAAGAATAGATTTTAGTATTTAAAAAAAGATTTATTTTGTCTGATTGCTCTGTTATAGAAATAACAATTTTCATATTAAAGACAACTGGGGAAATATATATAGTAATTTTCTATTGTTACTTTAACAAATTACCATAAAGTTAGTGGTTTAAAATAATATAAATTTATTATCTCAGTTCCCTAAGGTTAGAAGTCCAGGTGAGGTATAACTCTGGAGAAGAATCTATTTCCAGGCTCATCCAGGTTATGAGCAGATATCAGTTTCTTCTAGAAGGGCTGAGGTCCCTCTTGCCTTGATAGCTGTTAGCCAAGAGTCACTCAGCTTCTTAAGGCCACTTGCCTTCTTTGCCATATTGGCCCCTCCCTTTAGAGACTAGCGACAGCTTGTCCAGTCTGTCTCAAGCCTCCAAGCTCTCAGTCTTCCTCTTCTGTGGCATTGCTTCTTCTTCCAGCCAGAGAAAATACTCTGCTTCTAAAAGCTCATGTGATTATATTGGGACTCCCTGGATAATTAATAATATCCTTAATTTTAATGGCATCTGCAGTCTCTTTTGTGACATAAAGTATCATATCCACAAGGTCCAAAATTAGAATGTAGGAAGTCATGATCTATCTATGGCAGAGTGCTATCACAGAAAACAAAGAGTTGTTTCAGTTCTTCAGCTTTTATTTATTACCTCAGATTCTACATTTCTTACGCATATAACAAATATAAGAAAATTTAGACTCACTATAATGATATTTTCCCACATCACATCCACATGTTTGTAGAGTGAATGAATATAGTCTGTATATGTAACTTCATTCCTGAACTTTATTCTAGCAGATGGTTTGGTGTAGTGACAATTTTTAGGGGAAATCTACTGAATTGAAATGAAGTTAAGAACTGTAAAAATTCTCCAGATGATACAAGGAGAAAAACTATACGAAATTGCTGATTTAACATATTATCTTTGAAAGAAGCCTGACAGTCAAAGCTATAGTTTTTCCAGTAGTCATGTATGGATATTAGAGTTGGACCATAAAGAAGGCTGAGCACTAAAGAATTGATGCTTTTGAACGGTGGTGCTGGAGAAGACTCTTGAGAGTCCCTTGGACAGCAAGGAGATCAAACCAGTCAACCCTACACGAAATCAATCCTGAATGTTCATTGGAAGAACTGATGTTGAAGCTGAAGCTCCAGTCCTTGGCCACCTGATGCAAAGAGCTGACTCACTGGAAAAGACGATGATGCTGGGAAAGATTGAGGGCAAGAGGAGAAGGGGACAACAGAGGATGAGATGGTTGGATGGCATCACTGACTCAATAGACATGAGTTTGAGCAAATTCTGGGAGATGGTGGAGGATAGGGAAGCCTGGCCTGCTGCAGTTCATGTGGTGGCCAAGAGTCAGACGCAGTTTAGTGGCTTCTGCATTGGCAGATGACTCTTTACCACTGAGCCATGTGGGAAGCCCTAGCCAATACTAGCGCACATTTTTTTTTTAAATGAGCTATTTGACCAGGACATTAAGGTTTCAGGTAAGGAGAGCTTAATAATATTGAAAATGATTATGAAATACAAGAGGATTTGTATTTAAATGCACTCCTGAAATGAGTATCTTATAAGTTGTTCATGCATAAATACATAATGAAGATGGATAAAAAATGGTTAAATTTGACAATAGCAGTGTATTTTGAAGTTGTGTGCTAAATACTGAGCTCCTAATTTTTTTTAAATCTGCATAACAAACCTAAGAAACATTGAGAGGTTCAAATAAATAATTTGCTAAGATCACATGGTAGTAAGTGAAGGAGGCTGGATTTTAACATAAATCCTCTGCTTTTTTACTGTTATGCTACACTGCTTCTTTAAGCAATCAGATAATAAACAGTGATTTTTGCTGACACTTCACAGCTTACTAACATTAATTATAACTTGAACTTCAGCTATGGATAGTATTTGTGAACAACAGTTACAGAAACAGTTCTAGAAGATACAATTCTGACTCAACAACTATATGGAGAATAATATTTCCCTCATTTTCTTCAAAGAAGAATATTGAGTATATCATTAACAAGGTCTAACTCTCATCAGATTTAACTGTATGACTGTGCCTCCTGCTTTACAGATCAACTCACAAAAGAAAATCATTATCTGAAAAATTGTGTGCAAATCCAATTGTGATAAATGGAATTGTTTTTTGTATATGCAATGAGGCCCCATTAATAAAAGTAATTGTAGAGTCAATAATTTGTAAAATGAACAATCAATTCCTAGTTTGCCATTGTTCTGTAGGTCAAAACTTGACATACCATACATAAAACTGTTACACTGGAACAAATGGTTTCCTTTCGAGTGAATAAAATTTTGACAAGAAGTTATAAGGCTGATTTCATACCTCTCAGAATAACATCAGGACCTCTAGAGTTTTATGTAGAATTTTATGCAACACTTCTTTAGTTGATGAGGAAATATCTCATTGTAAAATCTTTCTATGCATTAAGAAGCCTTCCTGAATCTCTGAAGTATAACATGTAATGATCCATAGCTTTGAGTCTGTCTATGTGTATTTTGTATTAGTAGATATGCATTTGTGGTTCAACAGCAGAGTTCCCATTTTCTGTCAAGTTAAATACAGACCATTTAAATTAACAGAGTTCAGCTGATTCACCCTTGTGAGCTCACTCTGCAGTACCTGGAGAGTCAGGCTACGCATATGTAAACTTGAAGAGGGAAGGCAACCCACTCCAATACTCTTGCCTAGAGAATTCCATGAACAGAAGAGCCAGGTAGGCTACAGTCCATAGGATCACAAAGAGTCGCACTCACTGTGTGATTGGCTTTCACTTTCACCAGTAAATCATTTCTGGATGACAGTAGCATAAAGATCTCCAACTTGAACCCCAGTTTCTTCTACAACTTTTTAATGCCCTATCCTAACAGCTCCTTCTTCATTTGGCTCAGCTTTGGGAACACTATCAGTGTCTCTTTCTTGGGTTCTGCTCGCTCTCTTAGTAGAGACAGGAGAACGCGGCAAGGTTGAACTGAGAAACAATACATCTCTTGTGAAACTGAAGCAATGTTTGTATAATTTATATATAGACTTCTAAAAGATTAATTTTAAAGAGAAGACTCTTGTCTGCTTTTGTTTGGATATATGTATTATCATACGAATACTCAATTAAATCCTAGAAAAATTATTTGAAGTGTCAAAGAAAAGAAAAGCTAATTTTCTATGATCTTCCTTTATAAAGAAACATTCAGTACTTACAACTGAAAAGGAAAAGGCTTTGATTTGGGAGAGTTCACTTATCCAACACTACTAACTGAAATCTGAAAGATCAAGATGCGAATCATACCATTCTCAAGAATCCTTAAACACTGAGAGGAGATAAGATAATATAGAATACCCTATTAGAAGGAATGCTAATGCTAAGTATTTGAAAGAGGTAGAATTAAAACGCTAAAGTGCTGGTTACTTAGTTACTCTCTCTCAGATCTGCCCTTCTGCTCTATTTTGTTATGCTGAAGTTAGCTTCTCCTTTGCCAGCTGGCTCTCTGTTCGTTTTTTTTTAATCAAAATAGTAGACGATTGAAGAAGGGAGAAGAGAGATGCCACTTTACCTTGTTCCTTCCTTCTCCTATCAACATCAACACGGGCTTCTCTGGTGGCTCAGATGGTAAAGAATCCACCTTCAATGCAGGATACCTGGGTTCGTTCCCTGAGTTGGGAAGATCCCCTGCAGGAGGGCATGGCACCCACTCTAGCATTCTTGCCTGGAGAGTCCCATGGACAGAAGAGCCTGGTGGGCTACAGTCCAGGGGGTCACAAAGGGTCGGACACAGACACAACAGAGCGACTAAGCACACCTATCAACATCACCTCAGCAGCTGACTCAGGGTATTAATGTGTTCCATATGCCACTTTCCTCTCAATCTGTGAAGCCAGCTGTGATATCTCATTCTCAGAATTCAGTCCTCACTCTGTGCAGGGAGTTCCTCTGAGTTTCTGAGGCACCAGCAGTGGCAGAAGATGTCCCCTCCGGAAGATGTGGGACCCGGCCCCAGGGGGACTTCCTCTAAAATTCTAGGTTCTCATAACCATAGCATCTAGGGCCAGGTTCTCCCAGCTCTAGGGGTGGTATCTTCTTCCTACAATTACTGTCTCTTTGTAAAGTCAGGGTTCCCTTCTCTTTTTGCCCTCCTATACCTGTTTAAACAAATTCTTAACTACATTCTCTCTGGCAAAATAAATGGAATGAATTGTTTTTCTGACTGGATCTTGACTAACAGAGCAATACAAACTTAGAGAAAGGAATAAATACTTCCAGATGCAGTGATCAGGGGAGGCTCCACAAAACACATGTATTTCCACTGCACTGGGAATGAGAAGTCTGACATGAATTGGGATTGATGGTCAGGAAAATAGAAGAGGGAGTGGCAGACAGAAAACCAGGAGGAGCCAATCAGGGGAAAATGAGCTGGTCATTTTGGCTGGGGCCTGGGTTGGGGGAGGAAGCGGCGAAAGCATCAGCAAATAGAAAGAGGGAAAACAACTCAAGACTACCTGTCTCTTTCCCTGTGCAAAAAAACCCCACAAAGTAATGGTTGGAGGCCTTTTGATCTTATAAAATAATGCAACAAGAGAACAACAGATTTAAAAATGGAACAAAATAAGAATACATTTTTAAAAGAAGTGAACTTCCTGACTTCAATAACTTATGTGGAAGTACACATTCACTATCTAACTGGTTGCAATAAGAGTAAATTGTAAGTTAAATTTTTTTTACATGATTGGGTACTAGAATGTCCTATTTAAACATACTTAATAAATAGTTATATTAGATGGGACTATCAATTATACTTGGCTTAAGTAATGCTTGATTTAAATCTTAAGTCTCAGTTTCCTGGGCATAGTGTGATATGCATTAGTGGAGTGCTTATAATTTGGACATTTGCAATTTATATATTGTCTTTGAGAAAACTGAACCACGACTTTTGCTTCACAGCTGATTTCATGTTCTTTTGACAGTTTTTCATATTTTTGACAGTTACAAAGCATTCTTTGCCTTTTGGGTTTTTGGTGTGGACAGGTAAGAATATGAGCAGGTCATCGGTCATGAGCAAAACCATCAATCATACCAGGTTTGGCTGTGAAAATCAGATCTAGCTTATATTGCTTATATTTGCAACATATTTTCTAAGAAATTCTATTCCATGAGTATGCAATACAGAAAAAATAAATCCTTTTATCAGCTGCTTAATCCTTCTAGCATGTATCCCACTGACCTCAAAGGAAGCAACATGTGAGCATTCAAGGACAAGTCTAGGCCACTGTTACTAATGAATTCACATTTAAATGCTCATTAGTGAGTTTGAATTGTTAGTAACAATGCATTAAATGTTAGTCTTGGTGTTTTGCTAGAGTAATGGTATGGTTTAAATCAAGTTGTCTTCAAAACAATTCCTGAAGTATACAGTTAAGTTTAACTTGTAAGACCTCTGGATGGATATTTTAAATCCCTTTATTGGCTTCTTAAAATAAAAATGTCTACATTAGATGTGATTTTTACCTTAAGGATGCATTTTTCTATATTCACATGTGCAAACAGAATCACAAAGAGCTGGCAATTAGTAAAAAAATAACTCCCAAGTGCTAAAACTATTTAAACTACAATAATGTTTCTCTATATCTTTACATTGAACTACTTACCTTGTGTTCACCAACCAAAGCCACTGGTTAACTCCATCAACTTAATGAAACTGGAAGGTTACTTCAGTGACATAAATTAGCCCAATAACTGTTTTTAAGAATGGAGTACCTGAGTCTATAAAAATGTTAAAATATTTAACCTCACATGGATACAACCTAAATCTGAATCATAAGTGGCAAAGAGAATTTAAAAGTGAAATGAATTAAGATAATAAAAATAAATGTGTGTGTGTGTGTGCGGGGGTAGAAAAATAGTAAAGCAATGTCACTGCTGATTACCTGTATTGGTTGGCTTCAAAGTCTTCTATAGTTAAAACCTTCCAAATACACATCTCACAATACCTGATTCAGAATGTGTATACACAATCATTAGAATTTTGTGAGCTGCTCAGGTTAATAGATTAAGATACAAAAACTGGGTTTCACTAAAATTGCTCCATTCATTCACTTTAAAGAAACTTCAAAGATATCTCAAAACTGTAGTTGTTAGTTGATTTAGACAGTCTCTGTCCTTTCTGCTTTTTTAAAAAAGGAGAAAGAAAATCTTCAGTAATTTGTTATAATTGATCCTAACATGCATATATCATCTACAAATAACCTCATCAACATTCAGAAAAGATTACCTAAATGAACCTGTCTACATATTGCTCCTTATAATGAGTCCCCAAAAGACTATTAACTTATTAGTGCCATGGGCAATGAATGATTAATTGCTTGATTCTAAAGAGAATTGATAAGAGTATAATTGCTACCTTTTCCTAATTTCTGAAGGTTAGAAGAAGTTAATATGATGCTAATGTAGCTGAACAGATACAATAAATTTTTTGTTTATTAACAAATTTTAAAAATTTAAAAACTAACCATAATACATACTAAAATTTTAATACTTTAATCTCTAGTATCTAATATTTATAACAAAATAAGCAACTACATACATCAAAAATCTTTCTTAGTTTTCTATCAATATTTATCTTTAATCTAAAATTTTTATCAATATCATTACCAATTTTCAATGTAGATAAAAATTTTGTACTTGCATTGTTTTGAAATGCATTAATTCTTCTTTATCCTTTTGAAGGTTGTGAATTCTGTTTTGAAAAGTGAACTGTACATGGGATTGTTGATCTTCCTAAATACAATCAACACTCAATTATTCAATGTCAATGAAGGGAGGCGTTGGTATGAATAAATAATAGCAGTTGGTAACTCACACACCTGGGTTAGGGTGAAGGCAATTTATCTCAGGTTGCTCCCATCATCTGAATGAAAAGCAAGCATAATTGAAGAAATTCCGTAGGTGCCAGGTTTGGGAAAGCAGTGGGGAGGTGGGGCTGTTATCACAATACAAATAGGCTGGTCTGGCTCCTCTGATGTCATGGTCAGAAATGTTCTCCATGATGAACAGCTGCATATTAGCCTGACATCTCCATAAAACTCTAAATTAGTATCTACTAGGTATTATCTCCTCACTGAAATCTGCAAGATAGCTGTTATTATTCCCATATTACAGTTGAGGACACAACCTCAAAAAGGTCAAAAAACTTGTCATATGTCTTTATTGTGCTAAAATTGAGATAGTAACAGCTATCTGTTACTATTATTAAGTAACAGACATATTATTCAAATAGTGTAGAAATCATTCTTAGGATGTATAAATCACCAAGGAAGAAAAGAAAATAGATTGATAAGTGTATCCCACTACACACTGCATAAGGCATATCACAATTTTTAGATTCATTCATTCATTTATTCACACAACAAATATGTATTTCACACCTATGATGGATCAAGTGCTGGAGATATTCAGTAAACAAAAGTAATCTCTGCCCTTAAGAAGATTACATACTTAGGGGATAGGATAAATTAAAAATAAAATAAAATATTGTGTATAAGGGTGTTGAATGGTGACAAGTTTTGTTTTTTTTTTTGGGTGGGGAGCAGAGCATGCTAACAATGATTTGCATGCATGGGGCGAGTAGGATTTGGGAAAGTCTTTTTTATATAGGTGATTTTTTGAGAAGATTTGTGAAAAAAGTGAGAATGAGCCATAGAGCTGTCCAGATGAAGAAACACTCCTAAGAGAAGAAATATGATGCCCTGAGTTGGAGTGTTCTTGATGTGTAAAAAAATAATAGGGGATAAGAGTGGTAAGGACTTATAGCTTTCCTCATAGCTCAGTGGGTAAAGAATCTGCCTCCAATGCAGGAAACCAAGGTTCGATTCTTAGGTTGGGAAGATCCCCTGGAGAAGGAAATGGCAATCCACTCCAGTATTCTTGCCTTGGAGAATCCCATGGACAGAAGAGCCTGGCATGCTACAGTTCATAGGGTTGCAAGAGTCGGACATGACTTAGCGGCCAAACCACCACCAAGAGGTGGTAAGGAAAGAGTGTGCAAGGGAGTCAGTAATTAGAAGAAGCTGTGGGAAGTGTGTGTCTGTGTGTGTGTGTGTGTGTGTGTGTGTGTGTGATGGGGGCAGGTGATGCATTAGGTGAGGCATTTTAGGATTATAGAGCATTTTAGGATTTTGGTGTTTTTTTTTTTTCCTTCCTGAAACTGGGAAACTTTTGGAAAGTGTGGATAGGGGTGTGATTAAGGTTTGCAAAGACTTCTTAGCTGCTGTGTGGATAACTGGGGGAACAGAGGATAAAGTAGGAAAAACTGTTTAGGATGGCTAATTCTATAATTTGTGAACAGTATGCCCAATATCTTAAAATGTTCTAAAAATTAATATATTTAATTAGTTGTCAACTAATTTTGAATGCGGGAAAGAATTTAGTGCTTATTAAGCAGAGAATTTTCAAAAGTCATGAAGAGGGTTGTTAAAAGATGGGATATCAAATAGTCCTCTCCTCCAACCAACCTTTGGGAAATGGGCACTTAAATCGCATATATTTATCAATGAATAAACTAAGATAAAGTGTTTTAAGAACTTCCAGCTAAGGTTTGGCTTGGATTTATGTCTTTAAATTCCCCAACAAGGCTTCCTTTGATAGTTTCAAGCACTGACAAGATTCTGGAAGGTGGTGTACGAGGAGAATTTGGATCTAGGGTGAAAGTGAAGTAGCTCAGTCATGTCCAACTCTTTGCGACCCCATGGACTGTAGCCCGCCAGGCTCCTCCGTCCATGGGATTTTACAAGTTAAGAGTATGGGATGGGTTGCCATTTCCTTCTCCAGAGAATATTCCCAACCCAAGGATTGAAGCCGGGTCTCTCTCATTGTAGGCAGATGCTTTACCGTGTGAGCCACCAGGGAATTCCTAGGATCTAGGGTACTGTGGATTGAAAATCGGGTTCCAGGACTTAATGGTTTGTGATCTTGGGCAAGTGGATTAAAAATTTCTGGCCTCATCTTCCTCTTCCTGTAAAATTAAGAATAGTGCCAACCTCAAAGAGTTTGTTAAACATGAAATTTAATACATGTGGAGTGCTTAGACCTGCCTGGTTGTCTGGGACAGCTAGAACATGCAGTATTTCATATGCTAATATCAACCTATTTTACTGACTGGGGGGTTCTTTGAAGCCAGGAAAGACTCAAGGCCGCTTAGCCTGAATGTTAGGGCTAGAGATGTGTATACAAGAAAATTTTTGTCACATAGGAAAACATAAACATTAAATTTCAAACATTGAAGCACAAAGAATGATAAGAGGAGAAAGAGCCTGGCTGTCTCTAGGGTTTTATGACTAGATGGCCATAAATGATGTAAGGGATTAAGAGAGAGAGAGCATTCACACCACGACATCTATCCCACTGCTCCTGGTCTTGGCAAATGTTTGGCTAGAACCATCCCAGATGGTGTCACATACTAAGCCCCAGGTAGGTATTATATATCTTACTGAAAGAATGATAGGAATTATTTCCTGAGAAAGAGGCAAAATCCATTTTAAGCAAATGAATATAAGTGTGCAAGTAATTTTGAAGCTGGAAATCGCTTTGCATTACACTGACACAACATAAAAAGTGGCATTGTGGTAACAGTAATATGTTGGGTGAACCTGCCATTCCATACACTGCTGCTGCTGCTGCTAAGTCACTTCAGTCGTGTCCGTCCATGCACAGATACAATAAATTTCAGTAAACAACATAAAATTAAGATGCCATTTGATCATCAACAAAGCTGTACAATCTCTCCAGGTTGCCAAAAGAAGTAAAATGGTCAATGTTTGTGACACTTATAATTGAAGTGAGAATTCCAACCCTAAACAATAGATTCTTTTTGAATGCCTATCTTTAGATAACATAATATTTTAATGTATTTTTAAACTTTTTATTTTAGAACCACTTTACATTAACATAAGAAGAGCAGCATATAGAGAGTTCCCATATATATTCCACACTCAATTTTCCCTATTATTAGTATCTTTCATTAGGCTTCCCTGGTGGCTCAGAGGTTAAAGCGTCTGCCTCCAATGCGGGAGACCCGGGTTTGATCCCTGGGTTGGGAAGATCCTCTGGAGAAGGAAATGGCAATCCACTCCAGTATTCTTGCCTGGAGAATCCCATGGACTGAAAAGCCTAGTAGGTTACAGTCCACGGGGTCGCAAAGAGTCGGACACGACTGAGCGACTTCACCTCCACGTCAGTATCTTTCATTAGTGTGGCATATTTGTTAAAATTAATAAAATAGCTATTCATACACTGTTATTAACTAAAGCTCATAATTTATTCAGTCTTCCTTTGTTTTTATCTAATGCTCTTTTCTGTTCCAGGATCCCATTTAGGATACCACATTACACTTAGTAGCCATTTTTCTTGGGATTCATCTTGGTGGTGACAGCGATTATAATATTTTTATATTATAAATATAATTACAAGTAAATTGAAAAGTTAATTAATACATACTTGGGTTGATTTGAAAACTTCTTGACAGAAACATCTCTTTCATGTTTTCCCACTTTATCACATGCAAATCATAAATATGTCTTATTTCTAATATTTTATCAGTGTTTAGTATTTTATCAATATCTTATATTTCATCTAATAGTTAATTAGTGCCATTCTCTGGAAACAGAAGGGCAAAAACAGTTTGAGCTTGGAAGAGACTATTGGAAGAAAAAATAAATCATAGATGGTAACTTGCAACCTGAAAGTTTATTTGGAAGAGGATAAAAGTGGATTCATCTAGTTAGGCTTGGTGTTAGCATTGCTGGGTGTCACAAAGTTGGCATAACACATATACAATTCCTGTGGCACACAAGTTTCTATAGTTTGGATCACTGATTTTATAGACCATTGGGAACAATTTTTAAAGCAATTGACAGACGAATGACTAAGAAAGCTGTGGTACATATACACAGTGGAGTATTACTCAGCCATTAAAAGAATACATTTGAATCAGTTCTAATGAGGTGGATGAAACTGGAGCCTATTATACAGAGTGAAGTAAGCCAGAAAGAAAAACACCAGTACAGTATACTAATGCATATATATATATATGGAGTTTAGAAAGATGGTAATGATAACCCTGTATGCGAGACAGCAAAAGAGACACAGATGTATAGACCAGTCTTTTGGACTCTGTGGGGGAGGGAGAGGGTGGAATGATTTGGGAGAATGGCATTGAAACATGTATAATATCATATGTGAAATGAATCGCCAGAGCAGGCTCAATGCAGGATACAGGATGCTTGGGGCTGGTGGACTGGGATGATCCAGAGGGATGGTANGGGGAGAGGGCGAGGGTGGGATGATTTGGGAGAATGGCATTGAAACATGTGTAATATCATATAAGAAACGAATCTCCAGTCCAGGTTTGATGCAGGATACAGGATGCTTGGGGCTGGTGCAGTGGGATGACCCAGAGGGATGGTATAGGGAGGAAGGTGGGAGGGGGGTTCAGGATGGGGAACACATGTACATCGTGGTGGATTCATGTTGATGTATGGCAAAACCAATACAATATTATAAAGTAATTAGCCTCTAATTAAAATAAATAAATTTAAATTTAAAAAAAAGAAAATGTGCTGTTTAGTGTAGCCACCTTTGTTAGTTATCTTACCTAGATCTTCTGGATAACTTGCTGCAGCTTCTACATCAGCACCTGCTGCTTCACCTTGTACTTTTATGTTATGGAGAAAGGGTCTTTCCTTGAACCTCATAAACCAACCTCAGCTAGATTTAAACTTTTCTTCTATAGCTTCCTCACCTCTCTCAGCCTTCATAGAAGTGGAGAGAGTTAAGATCTTGTTTTGAATCAGGCTTTGGCTTAAGGGAATTTGTGGCTGCTTTGATCTTCTATCTAGATCAGTAAAACCTTCTCCACATCAGCAATAAGACTGCTTCATATTCTTATCCTTTGTGTGTTTACTAGAGTAGCACTTTTAATTTCCTTCAAGAACTTCTTTGCATTCACAACTTGGCTAACTATTTAGCACAGACACAAAACTTTCAGCCTCCTGGCTTCTGATGTGCCCTTCCCACTAAGCTTAATCATTTCTAGGTTTTTGATCTAAAGTGAGAGACATGTGACTCAAGTTCACCATCTTATATGAGCATAGTTAGTGTACTCAAAACAATGACAAAAGTAACATCAAAGATCACTGATCACAGATCACCATAACAAATATAATAATGATAGTAAAAAGTTTGATATATTGTGACAAGTACCAAAATGTGAACCAGAGACACAAAGTGAGTAAATGCTGTTGGAAAAGCGGTGATGATAGACTTGCTAGATGCAGGGTTGCCTCACATCTTCACTTTGTAAAAAATGTAGTATCTGCAAAGCACAATAAAGTGAAGCATGATAAAATGAGGTGTGCCTGTAGTAATATGGAAAGGGTCATGTGACAGGAGCTGTGGCCTTTCATAGAGGGACATTGTCATCCCACTGTTGGCCAGTAGTTAGGAAAGCAGGGAAATACACTCCAATATCACTTTCATCTTTTCTCCTACCTGTCATTGTCTCCCATTGGCCAACCCCAACAAGAAGTTGAAGGCAAGGGAATTTATTGAGGTAAGTCTACTTAAGTCAGCCCCCAGGGTAATAAGCAAGGTAGAAAAAGAATACTAAATTTTCCATTATATGGCTTCATGGAAAAAAAGTTACCTCATGCCTGCATGTCTCTCAAGGTGGATGTGATTATAAATAGATTTACTGTAAAAAAGTGAACTAACTTATTTTAATTAATTGATGTAATTGAAGAACAATATAAGTACAATTACAATTTTATGGCATAATTTTCTCTGTACATTTGTTGCAGATTTTGATAAATAAAGTATGTGGCATAGCAGAGAATTAGTATCAGAAGATCTGAGCTTGGTTTCTGACTCTGCAAACTGACATGCTCTGTGACATCTGATAAGGATTTTACTTCTCTGAGCTTAATTTATATTGGGTTATCCAAAAAAGTTCATTCAGGTTTTTCCATAATATCTTACAGAAGAAGCAACTCAATATATGAGTAAAATGGATAAGAATACTTGTTCTATTTGCTCATACCCCAAAGAGTAGTTGTATGGATCAGATGAAAATACACTAAAAAAATGTATGAACCAGAATGTCTCTTCTAACACAAGTGTCTACTCTCCTAGCATTGCAAAATGGAGTTAAAGATAAATGCTGGGCATGTAGAGAAAGAAGCTGACTTTTTGTTATTATTATTTTTTTTTAATACTGACAGATCTATCTCCTTCCACCCAGACAGGACTCTGCCAGCTTCCCACCAGATCTAATTAGGTTTTAAATGAGATTCAGGAAGACATAATAGCTTATTCTGATTGTTCTTTTTATATCATACAGTCTCTAAATATTCATTGTGCTCATATGATTAAGCTGTAAATCAGTGGGCTTTTTTGAATTTTTTATTTTGCCCCATATATTTGACTCTTAACTTCATATCAGTTTTTACTCTTTTCATATTGCCTTTACTCAATTTGCTTTGTTTGAAAAGCTCCTAATCATATTTCAACAACCTAAGTAAATATCCCCTTTTCAGGAAAGCTTTTCCTTATTCCCATCTAAGTAGATTTGTACCTTTTCTGTTTGGTATATATAGTGCTCAGAACATATCTCTGTTCTCAGAGGTATCATTTTCACTGTATTAGAATTATTTGCTTTTGTTTCTGTATTTCCCAGTAGACTGAGGGTCTTGAACATAGGGGCCATGCCCTATCTGGGGTTCTGTTATATTTCCACCAACCAGCCTGGCACTTCATATGGGCTCAGTTCATTGGAACTCAAGTTCTGGGGATAGGTTTAAATAAATTAATAAAGAAATGCAGAAGCCTAGTTTAAGTTAAGTATCATTTCTACTCCTCAATTAGTTCATTAGACTCAGACTGCTAATATTTGGGACAAAATACTCACTCTTTTCTTTTAGGCTAGAGCTTTAGCAGAAGATAAGACACTGACTTTGATTAAAGTTCTCAATAGGGTCTCAAGCTAAGAGTAATCATAAATGCATATGTCAAGTAAAAACTTGCCTGAAAAAGGAACTTGGAAAATTTTACCAAACTCTTCAAAGCTGCAGTCGTTTGAGTTGTTGTGGATAAGGTTTTGTTAGCATTTTTTCAGTTAGTACCTTTTTTCCACTTTTGCTAATTCATTTTTGTTATCTACGAGTACTCACTAGCAGACATATTGTAACAAGTGCGAGAGGTTTAAGGAAAAAAAAAACATTTATGGGAAGAAATAATTAGAATAGAAAATATTATATCTATTGACTCACTCCCTGCCTCCACCACTACCATACACAAAGACAGACAACTTAAGGGTAAACACACGTATAACCAGCATTCTGTGACACGTAGTTTGTTCTGTTAGCCTTTTTCTTAGCCAGAATTTGTGAGATTTGAAGATAAAAGCAGTGGCTCAAGAGGACGATTGCTCTGCCTCTGCCTTTATGAGATAGATGGACTGATGGACAGTAGTGGACGATTCTGAAAGTTCTGTTTGTGATTATCTGATCTTAAGGGTTGGGGAAGTAGATATCGGGAAGCATATTTGAGATTCTGTACATGAGTCCCTCTTTTGTAACAAATAAAGGAAAAACTGATGCTTAGATTCTATTAGTATGTTTTTTGAAATGTCCTTTCAAAATACCTTAGGGTTCAAAAGATAACTTTGTACAGGTCAGCATGACCCAGTGAGGAATGTTTTGAGTTTTTTAAAAAATTTTCTCCTTAAAGAAGACAATGTAGCTGAACCCTCCCTCTCCTTTGTCTGTAATTTAGGAGGCAATACATCAGTGAATCATAAGTGCTTCTCTCCACTTCTAGAGAGTTCCAGGCTCGGGGGAGAAAGACTAGTGGAAAGCTGGCTCTATTGCAATAGGCAGAAATATAAAAAGTATTACAAACATCAATGCCCTGAGCATCAACTCTACTACACATTAGTGCTCCCTGGAATAGACCCGAAAACGAGGAACAGGGGCTATCAGGGTACTAATGCAGCTGAGCCATGGTTTAATAAGAGCCATTGACATTGTCCACCAGGAGCAAAATTCATCTGTGTGGTGGCATGTGCCCAAACCATAAGAACATTTCATACTTCAGCCAAAGGATAATGAATGAGAGATGGAAATATTGAATAGTTTGTCTTATTTCTTATATCTTTCCATTTTCATCAGTCCTTTCAACATAAGCTTCTTTTTAAATGCCCAATTTTGAAGGGTGCTTAATTTCATTGAACTATGTAGTTGTGTTAGGGAGAAGTGAAATAGAACGTAAATTATTGAAGCTAGCTCACAGAAATCATTCTATAATGCACACATCTCCCTCTTCTGTTTAATCCACATTCTGACTTTTGAAAAGAAAGCAGGTATATCTGATTTTCAAGAGCACAAATGCTTATAATAGTTTCATTTGCTCTAGCATTCTGCCAGCTCATCCTTTATTTCTTCAAATTTAAATTCTTCAAAAAGTCTTAATTTCTTCAAATGCCATGACTCTTTCATAGCTGGTATAGTGTAACAGTCCTGGGCTAAAGCAGAATGACTGAATCTTAGTCCTAACTCCACCTGCTGACTGCGTGGCTTTGGACAAGTCATTTCATCTAATAATGTCTCAGTTTCAGCATCAATAAAATGGTTATATTACCATCCTGCTTACCACACAGAGCGAAATGCATCATACATTATGAATGTGAAGAGTATTCCATCTGCAAAAAGATACACAAATGTAAGGAACCATGCCCCTCTTCCTGTGGGATAGCAGGGAACAGCACAACCATTTCCTGACCAAGAATTGTCTAGGGACAGAAAGCAAAATGAATGACTGAATCGTAGAGCCAGTCCTAACCCTCAGAGAACAAGCCTATGTGTTTAAATATTGCATACACAAGCCTAATATATCTACAGATGTGCTAAAACAAAACTCATATAATCAGAAAAATTGAGAGTGCGAAGTCACCTGAAAGATCTAGTCCTCACTCTATTTGATGGATGGAGAAGCTGAGGTTTTCTTCTCAACTAAAACAAGGTTTTCTTTCTCACTTCCCAATATATCTCTTGGTCAGCTTTCATCTTGACTCTCTCTTCCAACCAGTTAATTGCCAAAACCTACCTTCGCAATGGCTAGCTATTTCTTTCCATTCATCCTCTTTCAACCATCTCTCCTGGTGGCTCAGATGGTAAAGCATCTGCCTACAATGCGGGACACCCAGGTTTGATCCCTGGGTTGGGAAGATCCTCTGGAGAAGGAAATAGCAACCCATTCCGGTACTCTTGCCTGAAAAAATCCCGTGGACGGAGGAGCGTTGTAAGCTATAGTCCATGCGGTTGCAAAGAGTCAGACACGACTGAGTGACCTTACTTTCACTTTCATCCTCCTTCAGGAGCTAACAATACTTCATGCCTGTTCTCCTCTAGTAACATCCTAGTTTGCTTCCCTTTCCTCCCCAGTTTATCTTCATGTTACCAGGGAAATGTTCCTAAATGATTACTTTTATCATGTTGTTTCACTGACAAAGTATTTTAAATGGGCTCCCTGTGGCTGTGCAATACACATTAAAGTCCTTAGTCTAACTTGTGAGATTCCCCACAATGTGTCTCTGATACTCCTAGTATTTTCCCTACTGTTCTACATGAATCCCATTGGCCCTGGAAAACTGGAATCCTTTACTGTTCCTCCAAATGCCTCCCTACAATACGCACGTCTTTTTTGCTACTAGGATCCAGTCATCCTCTTCTGGTGTACGTGTGCTACGTCGTTTCAGTTTTGTCTGACTCTTTGTCATCCCATGGACTGTAGCTGGTTAGGCTCCTCTGTCCATGGGATTCTCCAGGCAAGAATACTGAAATGCGTTGCCATGTCCTCCTCCAGGGGATCTTCCTGACCCAGGGATTGAGTCAGGGTCTCTTGCATTGATAGGCAAGTTCTTTACCATAATGCTATCTGGGAAGCCCATTCCTCTTCCAGTAGCCAGTCAATGTTTTTCTGGGGAACAATCCAACCCCTATTGAATAGAAGCTTGATAGATGATTAGACAAGGTATTCAAAGTGGGAATGTGGCTCTAATTGGCCCAAATCCTTTCTGTCTGGAATTTTCACTCAAAATAAAGTTATATAAGTACTAAACACAATGGTCCTGATTGATCCAGAAAGTGATCCCTGAGATACTGTTAATTAGATCGTACTCCCCAGGATTCTCTGCCCTCTATCCTTTTGGAAGTTTGGTTCCACAGCATTTCCTTAAATTTTCTAAGGTATCTCACATCCTTCCAAGAAATGGTCTCTTTTGCACATTTTGTCAGGACAAGTTGCTCTTATTATCAAGAGTGCAGCTGAGCTTGGAGAGACGGCTGAGCTGCTAGATGCTGGAGTAGCCCATTAAAGCCATAAGCCCCCAAATGAAAGCGTTCAGCCTTTCATCACTCTCTGTGATAGTATGAGCAAGAGGCTATAATCGAAGCAAGTGCTGATGCCCCCGTTCCATTCTTCCCCATGGAACTGTGCACTCACAGAGGGTCAGGTGATCAGTGCACATGCGAGGGTCATCTTACTGTGGAGGAAGTCTGGAACAAAAGGGCTCTGACATTTTTACAGACCCTGAGGTGATGCAGGGGAGAGGTATGGAGAAGAGCTCAGAGTGGAGAAGTCTTGGGTCAGAGTGGGGAAGTGTCTTTAATATTTTCCCCTCCTCTCCTGATAAGGAGGCCTGGACAAAGCTCCTGAAGAGGATTTCTGTCCAAGGCCTGAGATAAAGGGACCTAGGAATGAAGGCACAGGGTTAGACATGCAAACACGTGAAGTGGGTGACTGGCCAGAGGGATCTGTCTTTGAGCGCTGCTCCCCTCAGAGGCTGTGGTGTTGTGACTGAGCCCTGAGTCTAGCGTGGGGAGGGAAGCTTTACCTCATGAAGCCAGGGAAAGCTTTGTAACTGCCTATGGCTGGGCCTGAAAACTCACCAAACTCTCTTTTACTCAGTGCCCTTCTTTCCTCCCCACTTACTCTTCCTATCTAAGGCTACCCAACTCCAAGGCAAAGTTCATCTTCCTTACTTGAAGCCTTGTAGATCAGTCCAGTCCATATTCGATCGTTTCTTCCTCTAAAGCCTCATGTCATCTATTTGGAGGTAATTCCCTTGAAAAGATACTAACAGGTATGACCTTCATGACAGCTATAAATTACTTACTTTTTATTTCTTGCCTCCTCATCTCAGATGGCACTATCTTTAGGTAAAGAATTATTTTTACCTTCCACATGTCTGTAATTCTTAACTAAATTATGTGTGTAGTAAATGATTCATACAGTTAATTGTGTGTGTGTAGTCTGTAGTGTGTGATTGGAAAGGCACATGTCCTAAAATCTCCCCTAAATGATTCTTGATTTGACTTGATATATTAAGTCAAATATATTCTTGATATATTAAGAAAGTTGTATCTACTATCTCCAAGGGTAACACAGTATCAGAGATTGCTTTTCCCATTATCCATTAGCACTCATCTTAAGGAAAGATTTCTTCTGTATGTCAGCCAGAGGTCTAAAGGAGAGTAGCATTTATTAAATAAGCACCATGTGCCAGAAGGATGCAGACATTTTCCAATACTTATTAATTCACTACAGGAATCCTGAAACACGTATTTTCTCCATTTTAAAGAAGATAATATTGGGGCACAGAAAGTGATTTAATTTTCCTATTATCCCACAGTTATTAAGTGACAGAGATTGCATTAAACCCAAGTCCATTTGAATATCAACTCTATTATATTTTCCAAGAAAAATTCCTAAAGATAGCATGAATGCCATAAAGAGGCATCACAGTGTGATAGGAGATGGATGATTGCCAAAGACCACCTCATAAAAAAGTTCCTTCTACAAAATTATTAGATTGAAATAAATTAAAGAAAATCTTGATATATTAAGAAAGTTGTATCTACTATCTCCAAGGGTAACACAGTATCAGAGATTGCTTTTCCCATTATCCATTAGCACTCATCTTAAGGAAAGATTTCTTCTGTATGTCAGCCAGAGGTCTAAAGGAGAGTAGCATTTATTAAATAAGCACCATGTGCCAGAAGGATGCAGACATTTTCCAATACTTATTAATTCACTACAGGAATCCTGAAACACGTATTTTCTCCATTTTAAAGAAGATAATATTGGGGCACAGAAAGTGATTTAATTTTCCTATTATCCCACAGTTATTAAGTGACAGAGATTGCATTAAACCCAAGTCCATTTGAATATCAACTCTATTATATTTTCCAAGAAAAATTCCTAAAGATAGCATGAATGCCATAAAGAGGCATCACAGTGTGATAGGAGATGGATGATTGCCAAAGACCACCTCATAAAAAAGTTCCTTCTACAAAATTATTAGATTGAAATAAATTAAAGAAAAGCTAAGTAAATGGAATGATGTCTCATGTTCATTGGAAGACTTAATATTATTAAGATGCCAACAATCCTCAAATTGATCTACATGTTCAATGCAATGCCTATGAAAATCCAGCCTGCTTTTTTTTTTTTTTTTTGCAAAGATTAACAAGTTGATCTTCAATTTCATATAGAAATGTAAGGGACCCAAAATAAGCAAAACAATCTGTGAAAGACTTACTACACTGCCCCAGCAATAAATACACTGCACTACTGGCCTAAAGGTAGACATATAAATCAATGTAATAGAATTAAGAATCTATAAATAAACCCATACATCTATGAGCAATTGACTTTTTCTATTTCAGAGCTCTTTATTTTGTTCTATTGGTCTGCCTGTTTGTTTTGCATCAGTAATAGGCTGTCTTAATGACAAAAATTCACCTTATCACATTAATAAATTCAGGAAGAAAAATACATCAATGTGCCAAACAGGCATCTGACAATATCTAGCAGGTATTTTTAATAAAAGTAAAACTAAATAGGGACTGAAGGAAACAAGTGAACCATACAATGTGTGTTTATTTCAAACACAGAACAAACATTACACTAAGTGATTTCCATTAAGTTGGGGAAAATAACTAGATGCTTGTTATCACCATTATCCTAAATCTTGTTCTGGAAATTATGGTCTGTTAAAATACAAGTAACAAAATAATCATTATAAATATTCAGGAAAATAATATCTATTTGTAATTGACATAATTGCCTAAACAAATCAAGAGTCTAGTAAAAAATAAATTTTAAAGGTTATTGGGTAATAAAGAAAGCTATGATTATGAGCACTTGATTTTTGACAATGGTGGCAAGATCATCTAATGGGAAAATAATAGTCTTTATGACAGATGGTGCTGGGACAACTGGATACCCACATACAAGAGACTATAATTGGACATCTACCTTGCACCATATAAAAAAATGAACTCAAAATGGATCAATGACCTAAATTTAACAGCTAACACCATACAACCTTTAGAAGAAAACATAGGAATAAATCATATGATCTTGGATAAGGCAACAACAGTTTCTTAGGCACAACATAAGCATATCTTAGATACGACATGAGCACAGGCAACTAAAGAAACAAAAAAACAGATAAGCTGGATTTGACCAAAAAATTTTAAACTTGTCTGTCAATAGATATCTTCAAGAAAGTGAAAAGTAACCCATCAGTCAGTTCAGTTCAGTCACTCAGTCGTGTCTGACTCTTTGAGACTCCATGAATAGCAGCACGCCAGGCCTCCCTGTCCATCACCATCTCCCGGAGTTCACTCAGACTCACGTCCATTTAGTCAGTGATGCCATTCAGCAATCTCATCCTCGGTCATCCCCTTCTCCTCCTGCCCCCAATCCCTCCCAGCATCAGACTCTTTTCCAGTGAGTCAACTCTTCGCATGAGGTGGCCAAAGTACTGGAGTTTCAGCTTTAGCATCATTACTTCCAAAGAAATCCCAGGGCCAGTCTCCTTTAGGATGGACTGGTTGGATCTCCTTGCGGTCCAAGGGATTCTCAAGAGTCTTCTCCAACACCGCAGTTCAAAAGCATGAATTCTTTGGTGCTCAGCTTTCTTCACAGTCCAACTCTCATAGAATGGGATAAAATGTTTGCAAATTATGTCCCATAAAGACTTATTTTCAGAATATAAGAACTCATAAAATGATAAATTTTAAAAATTGAGTCTTAAACATTTTTCCTTTTAGTAAATACACATATGCCCAATAATCACACAGAAAGATGCTCAATATCATTATTCAACCAGAAAATGCAAACCAAAGCCATGAGATACCTCTTCATACCCATCAGGATATCTATAATCAAAAAGACAAATAAGAGTAAGTGTTGGCAAGGCTGTGGAGAAATTGAAAACCTCAAACAATGCTCAAGGGGGATGTAAAATGGTATAGCTGCTTTGGAAAACAGCCTGGCAATTCTTCAAAAGGTTAAACATATGGGAATCATGTGACCCAGGGATTTTACTCCTAGGCTCAGCAGCTAAGGAATCCACCTGAAATGCAGGAGACACAGGAGATCCCTGGATTCAATCCTTGGGTCAAAAAGATCCCCTGGAGGAGGAAATGGCAACCCACTCCAGTATTCTCCCTCTGAAAAACCCCATGGACAGAGAGGAGCCTGACAAGCTATAGTTCACAGGGTTGCAAAGAGTCAGACATGACTGAGCGAGTAAGCACGTATATATCCAAGTGTAATGAAAACATACATCCATGCAAAAACTTGTATATGAGTACTTATAGCAGCACAATTCATAAAAGCCTAAACGTGGGAATGACCTAAATGTTCATAACATTCAGTTCAGTTCAGTCGCTCAGTCATGTCCGACTCTTTGCGACCCCATGAATCGCAGCACACCAGGCCTCCCTGTCCATCTCCAACTCCTGGAGTTCACTCAAACTCACGTCCATCAAGTCAGTGATGCCATCCAGCCATCTCATCCTCTGTCGTTCCCTTTTCCTCCTGCCCCCAATGTCTCCCAGCATCAGAGTCTTTTCCAATGAGTCAACTCTTCACATGAGGTGGCCAAAGTACTGGAGTTTCAGCTTTAGCATCATTCCTTCCAAAGAATACCCAAGACTGATCTCCTTTAGAATGGACTGGTTGGATCTCCTTGCAGTCCAAGGGACTCTCAAGATCTTCTCCAACACCACAGTTCAAAAGCATCAATTCTTCGGTGCTCACCTTTCTTCAGAGTCCAACTCTCACATCCATACATTAAATAAAACTTGATATAGCTATACAATTAAATATTATGAATGAATAAAATGGAATAATACTGATATATGCTTCAACATAAACTCTAAAAACATTATGTTACATTAAATAAGTAGATACAGAAAGACATATACTGTACAGTGCCACTTTTATGAGACATTTAGAATAAGCAAATGTATAGAAACAGAAAGTAGGTTGTAGTGGTTTCCAGGGTCTGAGAGTAGAAGAGGAGAATGGGGATTGACAGCTTTAGGGGTGATGAAAAAGTTCTAAAACTGGATGACAGTGATGGTTGCACAGCACTATGAATATACTAAAACCCACTGAATTCTCTATGTTATACTACTGAATTTTATAACATGAATTATAGTTCAATAAGACTGTTAAAAATTAAGTTATTTGCATTGGTCTTCTATAAGGGGATAGCAATTTTCTAGATTTTTTAACCTTTCAGTTTTTGCCCTCCACACAATTTGGCCCAATCTCTTGTGTATATTTTATAGTTCCACATCTGTTTCTGGTTCTTAATGTAGCCTAAAATGAAAAGAGGTCAATTTCTCCAATTTCACTGGTTCTGAGGGAAGACTTGGGTCACAGATCGACAGACATCTGTGTGCCTATATAAATAAACTTAGTCATTCCCACTTTCCTTACACATAGATGTCATAGTTTTGAAAGGCAGGATAAAGTCCTAGCTAACACACTTCTAATCTCAAAAAGAATAGCTAGAATTCTGTTTTTTAATTTTATTATTATTATTACTTTACAATATTGTATTGGTTTTGCCCTACATCAACATGAATCTACCACGGGTGTACACGTGTTCCCAATCCTGAACCCCCCTCCCACCTGCCTCCCCATATCATCCCTCTGGGTCATCCCAGTGCACCAGCCCCAAGCATCCTGTATCCTGCATCAAACCTAGACTGGCGATTCATTTCTTATATGATATTATACAGGTTTC